>CM039676.1:38418994-38634181 GCA_022496015.1 Hordeum marinum | reverse complement strand
GAAGAAGAAGAAGGAGTCGAGGGTCGACCCCGACACGACACCACCGACACCCCGACCCCTGACACGACACCCCGAGACCCCAACACGGCACCCTCGACCCCGACACAGCACCCCTACCCCGACACGACACCCCCGACACGCCGACCCCGACACGACACCCCCGACACCCGATCCCGAAAAAGGTGCTCTTCGGCCTTCCAGAGGCCGACGAGGTCATATATTTGTGAATTATGAGTTAGCTCATATATTTTTTGATTTTGTTATACAAAACATCATATTTATGTTGATCGGGTGGATTTAAATGTGTAGTTGTTTCGTCGCTGCGAGGGTCTGGTGTTCGATGACCTCCCCGTGCGTTCGACGAGCTCCACCCCTGTGTTCTTGGGTGAGCACAAATGACATCTCCTCCTCCCCCCTTCATTTACTCTGTTCCAGTCTTCGTGTCGATGAAACTTGCTAGCTATACGTGTCTTCAATCATCAGTATGTGTGACCACTATGCGTCTCCCGTTCGAAAGGGTTACATCTATAAATATGCATTCATTAGAATATTTATAACCGCGATTATTTCAAATTGTCCAACGTTATCCATGGACAGCCCGAATATGTGTAGATTGGGTTCGTTTTCCCATATGCTCTGCTCTAGATCCCATGCAGAATTTCGTCAGTGTCTTCCTGTTGTTCTCCGGGTACACATCCTCTCTGCTTATTGCCGAGACGTGTATCAGGAGAACAACGGGGAGGTGCTGCTGAAATTGTGCGTTAGATCCGGAGCAGAGCATGGGAATATGAACCCAATCTACACACACTCAGGTGGGATTAGGACCTATCTTTACCTACTAGCATCTAGGTTGCATCGATGTAATAAAATTGACAAACTCTATTAACTGATGAATATGGTTTGCTGAATTATGTATATATTTTTTGTGTGTCCAGTAGCTAGGCAAGATGAGTGATCGTGGGTGGATGTACACCGGTCAGGCTGTTGGAGGAGGAGAGGAACCGGAACGACGCGTTTCGCCAGGCCCTGTACGAGCTCCTCGTGGTAAGTTTCTCCTGCATATTAGCCAAATCATGCACGTAATGTTCGTTTCATCACTAACTAATATGACTGACTCATGAAAACAAAATGTGCAGACCGTGTGCCAGAACAATGGTCAGACCCCTCCGTCGATGCCCCATATTGCTATAGCACCCACAGTGAGTTTTATTTGAATGGTCATTAGTTACTAGTATTCACATTTGAGTTGCATCATGCTAAGGAGACATTGCAAATGATCTTCGGTGCAGCGTGCCTCCTGACAAGCATCGACCGATCCTTCTGTGTCTGCCGGAACCCCGACCGGTCCTTCACCTCTGTGATGATGGTAAGTTTTCCCAAGTGTTTTGCTTAACAAATGCATACTTAGCTTAAGAAATGGCCTATTTAGCACCAAAATGACCTATACTTAGCTTCTTTAGTTCATTTATGACATACTAAGCATACTTAGGTAAAAAATGGCATGATAACCTTGGTTTAGCTCCAAAATAACATAGAATTAGCTTATTTTCCTCCAAAATGACAAAATAACCTTACCTACCTCCAAAATGACCGATTATAACTAGGATAGCTCTAAAATGACCTACACTTGCCATTTTGTCCTACAAAATGAGTAAATGTGAGTAGTTAGCTCTAAAGTGGCATAACTACCTAGGTTAGCTCAAAAATGACCTATACTTAGCTTCTTCAGTTCATTTATGACATACTTAGCATACTTAGGTAAAAATGGCATGATAACCTTGGTTTAGCTCCAAAATGACATAGACTTACCTTACGAAGCAAATGACATAATTGGTTTAGCTTATTTTCCTTGAAAATGACATAATAACCTTACGAAGCAAATGACATACTTGGTTTAGCTTATTTTCCTCGAAAATGATATAATAACCTTACGAAGCTCCAAAATGACCTATTTACCTAGCTTACCTCTAAAATGACCTACACTTAGCATTTTTACCTAGATTAGCTAAAAATGGCATTTTTACCTACCTTAGTTAGAAGAAGAAGATAAAGAAGAGGAGAGGAGAAAAAGAAAGAGAATAAAAGTTATTCCTCTTCTTCTTCTTTTTCTTCTTCTTCTTCTAGCTAGTATTCTTCTTCTTCTTCTAACTTTCTTCTTTCCCAATTTGCAGATTTGCTTTAGATGAGGAAGCTTGCGTTGATGGAGTCTACTCTTCTCCTTGTGCTTCCATTTTGTTTTGATTGTGTACGATGAACTTTGTTGTTGGATATGTTGTTGGAAACTTGTTGGATATGTGTTGGTAACTTGTTGTTGGATATGTGTTGGTATGCTTGTTGAAATTATTTTCAAATGTGTCTATATATCTATGAAATTCTGTGAAATTGAATAAATTTAAGAAAAAACAGAAAAAAAAACAGGGGCTATACAGGTTCTTTGTCGTCTGCTGGCAGACGGCAAAGAGCTTTGCTGTCAACCAGCAGACGGCAAAGCTTCCACGTGGCAGCTACCTGTGCAACCTGGGGTGGCACTCGGCTGGCCTATGTGGTTTCTTTGCCGTCTGCTGGCAGACGGCAAAGAACTTTGCATCTTTGTCGTCTGCCAGCAAACACCAAAGAACTTTGCATCTTTGTCGTCCGCTGGCAGACGGCAAAGAACTTTGCATCTTTGCCGTCTGCCAGCAGACGGCAAAGCACGCCGTTAACCCCTTAACGGACATAAGCTGCCACGTGTGCCGTCCATGGTCTTTGCCGTCTACTGGTAGACGACAAAGACCTAAGCATCTTTGCCGTCTGCCAGTAGACGGCAAAGCGCCCTTCATCGTAGCTTATTCAGCCGGACGGTTGGCCGTTTGCTGGTAGACGGCAAAGCCTTTGTCGTCCATCATGCATGCCTTTGCCGTCCGCTATGGCGGATGGCAAAGTTGTCGATACCTGTAGTTTCACATTCTGGGAATCATAATTCTCTTTAGTTGAGTTTTATATTCATGTTTTGGGAATCAAATCCACCTGAAATTTCACGAGTTTCGGCTAGAGTGATTAATGCTACGCCGATGCTGATGCCAAAGGTTGTGGCACTTTTTTAATGGTGAAAATTGATTGATGATGCAGTGTAAGTAGTACAAGTTCATCATGTCCACTGCCCATCCATGATTTTTTACCATTGTTTCTCCGTTACAATGCATGAGCATATATAGTAGGAGGAAAATATTCTATGGCTCACAACATGAAGAAGCATGCAACAATTTATAAGTTTGATGTTTGCTAAACTTCGGTTCCCATTCGAATCATACATACATTATTTTTTGAGTTCACTTTACTTTGGTCACATTATAAACTGATGCATTTTGAATATACACGTTTAATATGAAGAGTTAATTGTATTAGCTTTAAGAAATGAGTAAAATGTATTATATGTCACCTCGACTTGTACTTGGGGGATTATTAAAACGTATGCCTTATTGTTTTTTACTCTATGTATGCAACTACAACCCTTTTCACTTGCTTTTACTATGCCATTCTTCACAACAAACTAAGATGGTTAGTTTCCAAAGTTCTTGGATAAATTAGGAAGATGTTGTAAATCTTTTTGCACATGTTCTACTATGTTATGCTGCTAATGGTTTCCTGGTGATGTTATTCTTAACTTAATGTACATATAAATTGTTCTCCAAGACTAACCGAGAAATCTTCATTATCATAATGGTGTTCCTTTGTTCGGTATACACAGTCGCTTGAGTTTGTTTGCAAAGATTAAACAAGTAAAGTTCTGACGATGGTTTTGGGGTAAGTATATGATCAATCTGTGTGAAGTATGTATAATGAGCTCACGCCGTCTATATGAAATCTCCTATGTTTGCAACTTTGCATCATCTATCGATCATGTATGATTAGTTTTTGTGTGCAACCAGAGGTGTAGATGAAGATCTCATTCCACTGGCTGCTCCTCATCACCAACTCTCTGAAGGAGGACTAAGTGTTTGCTCCGTAGTAAACCTGTTCCATCACATGAGCTCTTTTGCTAGATAAGTCTCGCGCGACCATGTAGTTAACTTGTTATATGTCAAGTTCGTGATCTAAAGAACAGAATGAATCTGTTTGTTCCGAAAAACAACTGTCACTATTTGAGGTCTTTGTTTGTACAATCTTCATATCTGAGAACTAAATGATCTATTATTTTAATAAGGAACCAATTTAAGTAGCAAGTATGTTTCTCATTGGTTTATTGTATCATTGTTCTCCAACACCGAACACTAATTGACAACAAACCATTATCATCCGTCCGTCGATTTAGTTTACTCTTCATTTTTTAGGTATTTCTACTGTTTTTCTAGCTAAGCGCAATCTATCGGAAGCTTTGAACCTTACCAACGCCCGTGATTGGACTCTTGGTGTTTGTGAATTCTGATTGAAGTACAAGCAACCAGTATTTATGAATGATTTTGTTGAGGATTTGCATTGTTATTCTTCATTCTAGGTGCATGGCTATTCTTGGGTTTGAGCCATAGGCACGCATCTAATTGCACTATTTTGTGAGTTGTTCAAACTAAAATCATTCATCCATTTTATTAAGAACTTTTATCCCAATACTTTTGATCACTAATGTACTTATATTTCGGTAATAGAATTTGTTTCAACTTGCCATGTGCCAGTCACCAACAGTGCAGACACCAGGCAACTTGAAACATCAAATAAGAGCATATACATGCTCACTTGTTATATTCTATGAGGAAGTTATGGGATTTGCATGCTTAAAATATTAATTGTTTGAATATTGTTCGAACAATGGTGGTCTGCTATGGTTGTTTGATTTGGTTGGTATTTTTTTCCAACTGTCTAAGCATATATTTATTTACTTTGCATCTAGTGCAACACATGGGCACTTTTATGAGTAAGTGCTAAATAGGATTCCACCAGCATTGTAATGAAGCCAAGGGAACACCGGTCATACATATTAGTAACCTTCGCCGAAAACCAGGGTGAAAGAAAGAAAAAGAACTACGCCTAAACCCAGTGTTTCCTTTTACTTTTTTTCACCTTTCCTGACCACACTTCTATTTTTATTTATTTTTACAAGACATAAACTTTTTTATAGATACCCAGACATTTAAAAAATTTCTGAATACTTTACTCTACAAGGTCTAACCCCTTCCAACATTACAATTGTTTTTTACAAAAAAATAGGCCAACACTTTTGTACTTACATAAACATTTTTTCAGACTTGAAAACGTTTCTAAATCTACATGATTATCTTTAAAATGGGTGAACACTTTTTACGTGATTTAATGAAAACATCATGAACACCTTTTTTCATTAAATGAACATTTGAAGAAAATGGTTGCACACTTCTCTAAAATTACATCAAGATTTCAAAATTACAAGAATATTTGACAGAATGTGTGAACACCTCTTAAAACACCAAAATTATTTCTATTAAAATTATCGTATAAATAAGTTAGAAAAATATTATTTCGAGTTCTAAACAAGGATAAAAAATAAGTTAATGGGCCGCCACAAGCCAGCGCTTTCATTGTTTGTTTGGGGAAAGGTGTGCTCGCTCGCTGTAAGCGTTACATAGGAGCACCCCTGCCCCAGCGACGATTTGGGCTGCCTATTTGCATGACCCATTAAGCTTGAGTTTTTTCACATTATAAATTTTTAGAAGAATGTATTTTGTTTTGACAGATACCAGTATAAAAGGGGGAATGATTGAAGGAAATGAAAAGGTATACTGGATTCCATAATATTGTGTACAAGTAATAGAGAGAGATACAATTGTGAAATAGTAGGTTGAATTTGAAGAGATTGATCCACAGGAAATACAAAGCATGGAAGAGAGGGCCATGAGGAATGTTGTGGAGAAAATTGGGGAAGGGGTTTTTAGAGTCCAGAGCAAGAGGTAGCATTGTTACGGTTTGATAATTGGACGGGTGAGTTTGTGAGAATTGAGAATGGTGAAAAGATGGTTGATGAAATCGATCGGCAAGACGACTGGGCAAGCAAACAGACTACCTTTCATGTAGAGCTCATTGATCTGGATTCAGATTCTAAGGTTGGATATGTGCCCTCAAAGTTGGTGTCGCAGATGGTAGATGATGATTGGGCTTCACAAAGACAGATAACGCCCATGTGTACGGGTGAAGTGACAGTGATAGAGGGGGCTGGTGAAGATGCATAAGAGGGTTTTGATGGTGCTGCAAGGGTTGTTTGTGTTGATTGGAATTCGGTACAGCTAGAAGACACTACTGATTTGGTCATTGCACTAATGGCTGACAATGAGATGGCCAATTTTTTTGGCATTCCAGTAGATCCAGTAGATGATCAAGATGAGAAAGAGAGGGGTGAATCGAGTTTGCCTAATGGTGCTAACATCGATGCTTGTGAAGATGTGGATGGATAGCTGATGAAAGATGCTGCAGATGATGTAGATGATGCACATAATGATGAGCTTGTAAGTGTGTATGACAAAGAAAATCATGTTATTGAAGTAGGCAAGTTGTTCCCAAGCATGAAGGAGTTTAGGATGTGTTTCAAGACTTATGCAGTCAAACATGAGTTTGATGCCAAGACTATGTGGACTGCTAGAAAAACAATTATGCAAGGTGCAGAGGTTTCTTATCGGATTGAGTCTTTAAGGATCTGAGAACACTTGATGTATATCTTGCAATGGGATATCCGTGGTGACAATGGGATGTACTATTGATCCACTTGATGTATGTTTTGGTGATCAACTTGCGGGTTCCATGACCTTGTGAATCTATACATAGGGGTTGGCACACGTTTTTGTCTTGACTTTCCGGTAGAAACTTTGAGGCACTCTTTGAAGTTATTTGTGTTGGATTGAACATGATGAATCTGAAAGTATGTGATGCATATCATATAATCAAGCCCATGGGTACTTGTGGTGACATTGGAGTATCTAGGTGACATTAGAGTTTTCGTTGATGTGTATCTTAAGGTGTTATTTTAGTACGAACTCTAGGGTTGTTCATGACACTTACAGGGATAGCTCATAAGATTGATCGGAAAAGATAACTTTAAGGTGGTTTCGTACCCTACAATAATCTCTTCGTTAGTTCTCCTCTATTTGTGACTTTGGAGTGAACTCTTTGTCGCACGTGAGGGATTTACATATGATTCAACTATGTTAGTAATGTTGAGAGAACTTGCATTAGTGACAGTATGAACCCTAGGCCTTGTTTCCAAGCATTTATACAACGTTTTGCTTGCTATTTACTATTTGTTACCTTGCTGTTTTTATATTTTCAGATTACAAAAACTTATATCTACCATCCATATTGCACTTGTATCACCATCTCTTCGCCGAACTAGTGCACAAGAAATTTCAGCATTTGATTGCAGGGTTGTTTGAGAGAGACCATCTTCATCCTACACCTCCCATGGATTGATAAACCTTAGGTCATCCACTTGAGGGAAAATTGCCACTGTCCTACAAAACTCTGTGCTTGAAGGCCCAACACGAGTCTACAAGAAGAAGCTTGTGCAGTAGACATCAGCTGTTAGCAGCCCAACTGGCGGGTCGCCGTCCTTAATGTGGAAGCCATGGATAGGCCAGTCCATAGCTTCCACTTCGAAAGCCCCTCCTTCCTCCTTCACCCGCTGCAGGAATTAGCAAAACCTTAGCCCCTCGTCGTCACCATGATTTGGCCTTGGACCAGCAAGGGGAAGCCTGGCCATGAGGTCGGGTCCTCCTCTGGTAGCCGCCGCTCCGCCCGCTCTAGGAGTCCCCCCATCTTCGTCGACATTTGCCATGGCGCTGCTTGCGACCCCACAGCGCGTTCAGCCCTATGTCTCCGCGGACATCTGCTAGAGGTAATGGGAGACGGCGACTCCACTCCCCTAATGTTTGAAAATTATTGTGCAACTTGTCTTGACAGTACATGAAGTGTTGATTTGTTCTTGTGTGTACTAACCTATCTCACGAGTTCTTTTTGAGTTTTGTATTGATGAAGTTTTTGAGAATAGGTGAAACCGGGATATGAGAGGATTGAACAAGATATAAAAGCTCAAGCTTGGGGATGCCCAAGGCACGCCAAGTAAATATTTCAAGAACTCAAGCATCTAAGCTTGGGGATTCTATGCATCCCACCTCTCTTCGTCAACTATCGGTTAGCCTATGTCGAGCCTAATTTTTTATTCGTTCACATGATGCATCCTATTCTTGGAGTGCTATTTTTATTTTTCTTGATGTTTAAATAAAAGACTTGGATCTGAAAATCTTTATTGAAATAGAGAGAGAGAGAGAGAAAGTCCTCACATAGCTAATTAATTGTTTGACTACTCATTGATCTTCACTTATATGTTTTGGAGTAGTTTTGTCTTTTAATTTCGTGCTTCGCTTATATCCTATGAGTAAATGGTTGAATGAATTGAATATCATAAATCTGAAATTTTATATGTTTTATATGCTTATCCCATGGGGAGTAATGACTTCACATATAAGAAGTATGTGTGGTAAAATTTATTGAAAGTTAGCAAACACCGCATTGGTCGCTTGACTAATTCATGAAAGAATATTGAAGGAAGAGAGATTTCTCATATAAATATACTATCTTGGACATCTTCTATGATTGTGAGCCCCATTAATTATTTTCAAACTTGAGCAAATTAGTTGAAGTTGGACAAGGAAGACAATGTAATGAGTTATGCTTGGGTATATTTGTATAGAAGTTATATTGTTATGGATCCTCCAACATGTGGTGCTTTCTTAGGATCTTTTGCTAGCCAAAATTTTGTACTAAGTAGAGATACTACTTGTGCATCCAAAACCCTTAAACCCAGTTTCTTGCCATGAGTGTCCACCATATCTACCTATGGATTGAATAAGATCCTTCAGGTAAGTTGTCATCGGTGCAAAAAGCAATAAAAATTGCTCCTAAATATGTATGATGTTTTATTGTAAGGGAAAATAAGCGTTGTACGAACTTGTGAAGGTAAAGAAATAAAAGCGACGAACTGCATAATAAAGGTTGCTATCACAAAGGGCTATACAACGTGACGTTCCTTTGCATTAAGGGTTTGCACATCCAAAATTAAAAAGCGCATGACAACCTATGCTTCCCTCTGTGAAGGACCTATCTTTTACTTTCATGTATTTACTTTTATGCAAGAGTCAATAGTATTCCTTCTTAGTTCAACCTCAATTATTCTTTAGTTGGCAAGCATCATGTGGTGGGGAAATATCTAAGCATATATGGCCATTCAAATATATTTGATCATGAATTATTATTGTTGACAATTATCTATATGATAAATACGTTGGGAGGCGAAACTTTAAGCCCTTATCTTTCTCTGTGTTTGACGGATGCCATTTGCTCTAAAAATATGCTTTGAGTGTTAGCAATCATGGAAGACTATATGATAGTCGAGTATCTGGAATTTGCCAAATCAAAGCTCTTAGATAGACCCTTCCTGAAAATAAGATGAATTGCAATTGTTTGGTGACTGAGAGCATACTTTTTTAGTTTTCAAGAAACTTTATGGTCTATACTTTAACATGTGAATAGCTTGTTACTTCATCATTAGAAGTTTTATGAGATGAGCTAATGTTTATGATATATAATGATGTTTGATGAAAATGTTTGGAACTATCATTGATCAAATTTATGCACTATGCTAGCATTCACACTTCGTAAATTATTTCTTTTATCATTTACCTAATCGATGACGAGCGGGAATTAAGCTTGGGGATGCTGATACGTCTCCAACGTATCTACAATTTATGAAGTATTCATGCCATGTTTACAATAATTCAATATGATTTTGGTATGATTTTATTAGAACTAACCCGGACTGACGTTGTTTTTAGCACAACTACCATGGTGTTGTTTTTTGTGCAGAAATAAAAGTTCTCGGAATGGGCTAAAAATTTACGGAGAATATTTTTGGAAAATATAAAAAATACTGGAGCAAAAAGATACCGGAGAGGAGTCCCGAGGCAGCCACAAGCTACCAGGGCGGGGCCCTGGCTTGTGGGCCCCTTGGGAGTTCCCTTGACATGATTCCAACGCCAAGTACTCCTATAAATCCAGTAACCCCTAGAAAGAAACCTAGATCGGGAGTTCCGCCGCCACAAGCCTCTGTAGCCACGAAAAACCAATCGGGAGCCCGTTCCGGCACCCTATCGGAGGGAAACCATCACCAGAGGCCATCTTCATCATCCCGACGGTCTCCATGACGAAGAGGGAGTAGTTCACCTCGGGGCTGAGGGTATGTACTAGTAGCTATGTGTTTGATCTCTCTCTGTCTCTCGTGTTCTTGAGATGGCACGATCTTGATGTATCGCGAGCTTTATTAATATAGATGAATCATATGGAGTTTTCCCCTCTCTATCTTCTTGTGATGAATTGAGTTTTCCCTTTGAAGTTTTCTTATCGGATTGAGACTTTAAGGAGTTGAGAACACTTGATGTATGTCTTCCGATGGGATATCCGTGGTGACAATGGGATGTTCTATTGATCCACTTTGATGTATGTTTTGGTGATCAACTTGCGGGTTTCGTGACCTTGGGAATCTATGCATAGGGGTTGGCACATGTTTTCGTCTTGACTCTCTGGTAGAAACTTTGGGGCACTCTTTGAAGTTCTTTGTGTTGGATTGAACACGATGAATCTGAAATTGTGTGATGCATATCGTATAATCAAGCCCATGGGTACTCGTGGTGACATTGGAGTATCTAGGTGACATTAGGGTTTCGGTTGATGTGTATCTTAAGGTGTTATTTTAGTCCGAACTCTAGGGCTATTCGTGACACTTATAGGGATAGCTCATACGATTGATCGAAAAAGATAACTTTGAGATTGTTTCGTACCCTACAATAATTTCATCGTTTGTTCTCCGCTTTTTGTGACTTTGAAGTGAACTCTTTGTCGCACGTGAGGGATTTACATATGATTCAAGTATGTCAGTATTGTTGAGGGAACATGCACTAGTGAAAGTATGAACCCTAGGCGTTGTTTAAAAGTATTGCAATACCGTTTGTGCTCACTTTTAGCATTAGTTACCTTGCTATTTTTATATTTTCAGATTACAAAAACCTATATCTACCATCCATATTACACTTGTATCACCATCTCTTCGCCGAACTAGTGCACCTATACAATTTACCATTGTATTGGGTGTGTTGGGGACACAAGAGACTCTTTGTTATTTGGTTGCAAGGTTGTTCAAGAGAGACCATCTTCATCCTACACCTCCCACGGATTGATAAACCTTAGGTCATCCACTTGAGGAAAATTTGCTATTGTCCTACAAAACTCTGTGCTTGGAGGCCCAACACGAGTCTACAAGAAGAAGGTTGCATAGTAGACACCATACCGTTGACCGTAGCTGATTGCGTCCAGGCGAGGTGGCACAGTGACTGCATGCCTCCAACCATTCCATTACCTGCCCTCGCGGCTACAGCGTGACCGGCCGTATTGGAGACCGTGGTCGGCTGCCACAAGACGAGGCCGCACAGTGTGACCCACACCACAGCATGACAAGCACGCACCAATAGCAACGACTAGTCGGCGGGCCCCTGCCCCTGACGGGACCCTGCAGCCGACGGGCCCTACAGGCGACGGGACCTTGCAGCCAGTGGGCCCTACAGTCGACGAGACTGCTCAGCTGGTGCGCCCCCTGGGCGGGTCCCCCAACGCCATTTATTTATAACGACAATGCTACATCAACGAACTTTTACAGGCGTTTTATAAAGTGGGAGTTAGTTGGCATTTTGTGATTGGGTTATTGGGGAGGGAGGGGCCCCACCCCACCCTGGAACTCACGGGGGCCAAGTTTAGTTAGTTGGAGGGTTCGTTGATTCCCTATATAAGTCCGCCGATGTATCATTTTTGTATTTATAATGTAAGCGAGGGGTGGTCTATAAAAACCCCTAGAGTCGCCCTATGTAAAGGGTCGGCCAGTCTCACTAGATCAAATTACACTAACTACAACCCCTGATGATGGGCAACGCCAAGTCATGCTCATTGGCGTGTGTAAGCTTGAAAAGGGAAAAAATGTTGGTAATATGAGCATGATTACCATGCTATTTTTCATTAAAACTCTCATTTAGTAGCTAAGCAACTGACTCCCTAACTTAGGGCGACAGCAGCCCTATAGATGGGCGACTACAATTTTAATCATGCAAAAAAAATATTATGATTTGCATGCTGTGGAAAAAAGATAAAATCTAGGTCCACCAACAAAAACAAATTGCCCATTTTTATTTACATGTTTTTTTGTTGTACGCCACGTATGAATCTATGTTGTTCTCAAACTTTTCACGGACATGTTAAACATGTATTTGTATATGTAGAAAAATATTCAGTTATTTTTTACGCTTTAAAAATATGTTTTTGAGTAATCGAGCTCACTGGAGCCCAGCCTCCATTGGTCATTAGGTGTCTCGCTATGTGCCACAGCTTCTTGCAGGCTTGCAGCTAGCATGCCAATGACCAAGCAACTGGCTCTGTTAGGTTTGCCATCGCACTCCGCTGTCTGCCTGCAGCGGTGCAGCGGTGCACTCAGTGCCAGCTCCTTTTACTCTTGTGGTAGTTTGAATTTGAATCAATGGAAGACTTTGAATTTTGAAAAAAGACTTTCCAGGTCGTCCATCAATGGACGCATCCTCCAGGTTGACGACGTTGACCTGATGGTCCGTCCTTTTCATCATGCAATAAAGGATGCTTTGCTTCATCAATCTTTTCTTCCCGCAAAGCTCCTCATCTCACGATCGATATACACGGCTACACGCAGTCAGGACTCAGGAAGCATTGCCGGCCTCAAGTCTCAACGACTATGGCCGCGTCCTGCATTCAGCTTGTCTTTCTCCTTTGTCTGGTCCTAGCCACCGTCGCCTCACCTCATCGTAATCTACGCAAATCCCCCGTCGACATCGACGCGGCCGCACTGTCTCCGGCAGACGCGTCGCGCCCGACCACCTTCTTCGAGGTGGACCGCCCGCTCCACCCGCCACCGGGCAGCTCCGGCCCGTGCTCCACGCTCCTGCTATCCGGCTCCTTCGCGTTCACCTTCACCAAGCCGCCCGCCACCGCCGCGTACTCCCCGCCGCCCTGCCTCGCCGCGGCGGGCGGCCGCGCCTTGGCGATCTCCCTCGCCGTCCTCGAGTGGCACGCCACCTGCCGGGGAGTTCAGTTCGACAGGATCTTCGGTGTCTGGCTCGGCGGCGCCGAGCTCCTCCACGGCAGCACCGCCGAGCCACTGCAGAACGGCGTCGTGTGGTCCGTCTCCAAGGACATCACCAGGTACGCGTCCCTCCTCGCCGCCGGCAACTCCACCCTCGCCGTCTTCGTCGAGAACCTCGTCAACAGCCAGTACACCGGCGTCTACTATGCCAACGTGACGCTCCACCTCTACTTCCGCCATACGCCGACGAGGCCGCCGCCCGCCGTGGCTCCCGCCGACCTCATCGTCCCGATGTCCAGAGGCTTACCTCTGAACGACGGGCTGTGGTACAAGATCCAGAACGCCACCGACGTCGTGTCCGCGAGCGTGACGTTGCCATCCAACGCCTACCGCGCGGTCGTGGAGGTCTTTGTCTCGTTCCACGGGGACGACGAGTTTTGGTGGACTAACCAGCCCGGTGCCGACGACGCCAACGGCCCGTTCCGCGAGGTCACTGTCCGTGTTGATGGGGTCCTGGCCGGCGCCGCGTGGCCGTTCCCCGTCATCTTCACCGGCGGCGTCAACCCCCTCCTATGGCGGCCCATCACCGGCATCGGCTCCTTCAACCTCCTGACGTACGACGTCGAGGTGACGCCGTTGCTGGGCAAGATGCTGGACGGCAAGGCGCACGTGTTGACGTTTGCTGTGACCAACGCCGTGGACGTGTGGTACGTGGACGCCAACCTCCACCTCTGGCTGGACCCTGGGAGCACGGCGACGGCGGCGGGCCTCGTGAGCTACGTGGCGCCGGAGCTAGCGGCGGCGACGACGTCCTCCCGCACGACGGCGAGCCGGCAGGTCTCGGCGACCGGGTGGGTGAAGTCTTCGTACGGGAACATCACGACGAACGCCACGCAGACGTTCATTTTCGACAACACCAACGCCGGCGAGACGGTGAACCAGACGACCGTCGTGCACGCCGGCGTCGCCGCCACGGACCTCGCCGGCGTCCTGTACTACTCGGTGCAGACGCGCCGGAGCTTCCCGCTTTTCTCGGACTCAGGAGCGGACCAGACAACCGTCACGCACGGGTTGGAGGAGACGACGGTAGCCGCCGGCCGGTGGTCGTCGGGGCCCAGGTACGAGTCGGTGCACAACACGCAGCGCAGCAGCGTCGCCGGGGCGTCGTGGGGCATCCGGCAGATGTACAGGTACGAGGCCACCGACGGGTGCTACTTGAGGAACGTGACCAGCAGCGGTTACAGCGTCGTGTCGGACCAGTCCAGTCAAGCGTGCGTGAAGCGTTCATCTACAGGATCAAGCAAGCAATAAATAAATAAAGGGTAGGGAAACGTTTGAAGCCGCGCGCCGGCCGAACTGTTCCATCGGTCTTTTTCGTCCAGATTTATTGTAATCGGTGTTTAAATTTGCTACGAGAGTTTTTTATTTGTTATAATTTGTTCATTAAAAAGTTACATCTACGTTTGGTTGCAATCGGATTTTTTTTTACAACCGGCATTTGATTTTTGTTAGAACCGGTAATATTTTTTGCTACAACCGTTCACTAAAAAAGTTGCATGTACGTTCGTGAGTGACAACCTGAGTTCATCGGATTGTTTTTCTATAACCCACATTTTTGTTTTGCTACCACGCATCATCAGCGTCGTTTTTTTGCTACGACCACGTTGATATTTTTTGCTACAACCATATTTTTGCTACATCCATGGCCGAAATTTGCTACATCACTATTTATTTTTGCTTCGATCAATGATTTTTGCTACATGAACATATCTGACGGTCAAAACCAGATTCGATCTGACGGATCGGACGGCTCGCATGCGGCCGGCCGAAAGTTTCGGCCGGCGCGCCAACGTAGAGCAGTGCCCTAAAGTGTATCGTGTGGTGAAGCCTGATAGTCTCTAAGGGTGTGTTTGGTAGCAGTGGCGAATCCAGGAAGAAAATAAAGGATAGGCTTAAAGTTACCGGCAAAAAAAAAAAAAAATTCGCTTGAAGAAAAACAACACCATCTCCTAGTCTATGTGTCCAAATGTGCTCAAAATTTCCCAAAATACTAGTGGAAACACGTAGTATTTAGTGGATTTTTTTGCAATTTTTTAAAAATATTAAATTTTGAACTAAATATTTGGTATTGTGAATTTAAACGGACAATATTTGCCAAACCAGTGCTCAAAACAACATGAAATTTTGAATACCAATACTAGTAACATGTTTAGCCATACTGAAAAGGTTAATACAATTCACACACCAAGGCATCAAAATAGTGCATTTTTGACCCCCTTATCAAATGCCTCCTTCCCAACTTCCTTCTTGTTCTTATACCAATCCAATAACTCTCTAAACTTACCCTTGTTGATGGAAGTGGAGGATTCATAGTGCCCACGAAAAGCTTCACCTTGTGCTATGAGGTACCTTACACAATCCAATGATGTCGCTAAACAGATTTTATAAGATATCTCAGCCTCCTTGCTGTACACATGGAATTTGGTAGCCACACTTGCTCATTGATTGTTGAAATCATCGCAATCTCCCCTAGCAATGTTGTGGTAACTAGATTGACCACCAACATGCTTTTTCAAAACTAGCTAGACCTGTTTTTCCAACGAGTGTAGCCACCTTTTGTGAAAACATCATTTTCAAATCTAATAGCCTCGGATGGTTTCTTGAAAAGAAAGCAATGAAAGCAAAACGCCGCCTCCTTATCCACACTGTATTCCAACCAATCAAACTTGTCAAACCATGGACGTTGAAAGGTTCTATAAATTTTACCACCCTTTGTCTTTGTAAGAGCACATTTCTCCATGTGTGAGTCTTGTGTAGAGCCTTTTTGCATCATGTTTGTATCTTAGTTGGCTCTTTGTGAGAGAGATTAATGGATTATCCCATTTTGGGGGAGTGATGTGCTTTATGCACTTCACGACCCTAAAAATGTGTGTTCATGAGGAATACCACTTAGTATTGATATTACAATATTATCTAGCTTCTATTTGGTATGTCTTCTCATGAGAAATTCAAATTCTAAACAGTCCATTAATTATCTCTTGTTGGATTTCATTTGTCACTTGTTATTAACGTTGGGTTACTACATTATGGGAGAGTAATATGCTATGTGCATATTACAAGCCCAGAGAATGTGTACATTTGAGAAATTGCCACTTAGATTTGATATTACAATTTATCTTGTTCCTAGGTGGCATGCTAGCTCTACAAGTGTCATTTGCTTATGATTGAGGAGTAAAGATGATGTTGGATCTATTTGCAATCTACCAATGGGAATTATTTCCAAATACTTATTGTCCTTGACAATTGGTATTCCTTTTAAGTGGTAGAGATTGCTAATCATCTTTACATAGGATTTTGTTTATCGTTTGTCTTCCTTGCCTCTTGTGGATCTTTCTGAGCGTGCCTAGTGTTTCTATAGATATAGGGAAAGTGATGATCCCATCGTGTGCATTTTGTATTCAAATGCAAATTCTATATAATGCACATCTCTTGGGGGAGATATCCTATTTTCTGTAGAACACTCTCTTTATGTGTTCATCATAAAATCTTTTGATCTTCATCAAGTGTGTGTTGGTGGGAGGCAAGCCTTCTCTCTATGGTGCTTTGTGCCATCATGAAAATTTGCGGAGGGTTTGGTTTATTTGGAACCTAGCTCTCTTTTGGGAACTTGATACCTCTTGTTTTATTCAATTGGTATCTTGTTTCCTTCTATTTGGCATGTGTCAATGGATATATCATTCCTTGATGTATCTTTTAGTTGGTATCCGTCAAGTGATATTCTTTCGTTTGGTATCTTATTTTCACTTGATACTGTTTCTTTCGGTATCTTATCAACTGTGTGTTGAGTTGATTCTTGAAAAGCTTTGAGCATGCATATTTACTACATGTACTTTTGTTGGCATGTTCTCTTTCCTTGACCCAATATATAGGGGAAACTCCACTATGACATAAATTGGCTAAAGTGTGCATGAAATTCAATTTCATATCTATATGCACATATTTATGTGGAGGTTGTCCTATATATATTGTTGGTCCACTAACTTTTGGGTCCATATCAGTTTGGGTACCACTTTGTTTGTGTTGTTGTTCTAGGAACAATTGGAGATACATTGGACACTCGACTCACGTACAAGGAAGGTGTTGACACCATGTGCTTATTGGAGCCCTGCTAGGATGATCGAAGAACCACTGTCTACTACATCAATCCAATGCTATCTCGGTAACAAGTATCTTCTTCATGCATACATTTCTCACATTCAACCTTGTATAGGTTGCATCATGGCATGAAGTTCTTGATTCATTCTTGTGGTACTTGTTTCCTTTCTCAAAACATCTCAACGATGATGTCATATTTCTAGTTGTGATGTCTTTGATGTTCGTGTATTGGAAGTTCATTTATGTACAATAAGAGAATATTAGGCTATGTGCTATGCTTTCAAGCAAAGATCTTATTGGTATATTTATGACTTCCTTTTGGATATCTTGTTGGTTCCTTCTTGTAACTATTTCATGTGTACATTATTCTTTGTGGATATGTCATCATGATTGCCCTCTACCTAGAATCTTATATGTTGGAAATATGTCCTAGAGGCAATAATAAACTGGTTATTATCATATTTCCTTGTTCATGATAATCTTTATTATCCATGCTATAATTGTGTTGATCGGAAACTCAGATACATGTGTGGATACATAGACAACACCATGTCCCTAGTATGCCTCTAATAGACTAGCTCGTTGATCAAAGATGGCTATGGTTTCCTAGTCATGGACATGAGATGTCATTTTATAATGGGATCACGTCATTAGGAGAATGATGTGATGGACAAGACCCAAACTACAAACGTAGCATATGATCGTGTCAGTTTATTGCTACTGTTTTCTGCATGTCAAGTATTTGTTCCTATGACCATGAGATCATTCAACTCACTAACACCGGAGGAGTACCTTGTGTGTATCAAACGTCGCAACGTAACTGGGTGACTATAAAGGTGCTCTACAGGTATCTCCGAGGGTGTCTGTTGGGTTGGCATGGATCAAGACTGGGATTTGTTACTCCGTGTGACGGAGAGGTATCTCAGGGCCCACTTGGTAATACAACATCACAATAAGCCTTGTAAGCAATGTGACTAAGTGTTAGTCACGGGATCTATATTACGGAACGAGTAAAGACACTTGCCGGTAACGAGGTTGAACTAGGTATGGAGATACCAACGATCGAATCTCGGGCAAGTAACATACCGAAGAACAAAGGGAACATCATACGGGATTAACAGAATCCTTGACATAGAGGTTCGACCGATAAAGATCTTCATAGAATATGTAGGAACTGGTATGGGCATCCAGGTCCCGCTATTGGTTATTGACCGTAGAGGTGTCTCGGTCATGTCTACATAGTTCTAGAACCCGCAGGGTTTGCACACTTCAGGTTCGGTGACGTTTTGCTAGTATAGAGTTATGTATGGTGGTGACTGAAGGTTGTTCGGAGTCCCAGATGAGATCCCGGACATCACGAGGAGCTCCGGAATGGTCTGTAGGTAAAGATTGATATATAGGAAGTCCTGTTTTGGTCGCCAGAAAAGTTTCGGGCTCATCGGTAGTGTACCGGGAGTGTCGGTAGTGTACTGGGGGACCATCGGGAGAGGTATTTCGACCCAAGAGGATACATGGGCTGTGGGAGGAGGTAAACCAGCCCCTGGTGGGCTGGCCGAAGCCTCCTCTAAGGGCCCATGCGGTTGGAGTGGTTTGAGAAGGAAAAAAATCCAAAGATGAAGAGGTGGAAAGACTTTCCAAGTGGAAAGGACGAATCCTACTCCTAATAGGATTGGAGTAGGACTCCTCCACCTCCAATTTCGACCAAACATTGAGGGTTTGAGGCTGCCTCCTCCCCTCCCTCCCTCCTATATATACTAGAGGATTTAGAGGAAAAAGCTAACCTACTAGCCACGTGCTACCTCTCCTCTAGATCACAGTTTCTCCTCTAGACCGGTTTTCAGCAGTGCTTAGGTGAAGCCCTGCTGGAATAGCTCCACCACCATCGCCGCAACACCATCGTGCTGCCGCAGAACTCATCTACCTCTCCGCTCCCTCTTGCTGGATCAAGAAGGTGGAGATTGTCATTGAGCTGTACGTGTGCTGAACGCGGAGGTGCCGTCCGTTCGGCGCTAGATCGGAAGGACCGTGATCAAGATCGCGAGACGGATCGTGATGAGATCGCGGGACGGATCATGATGAGTTCATGGGATGGATCGTGATTGGATCGCGGGACGGATCGTGATGAGATCGCCGGATGCTCGGCGATTTGGATCGCGAAGACGTTCGACTACACCAACCGCGTTTCTTAACGCTTCCCGCTTAGCGATCTACAAGGGTATGTAGATCCACTCTCCCTCTCGTAGATGCTCATCACTATGGATAGATCTTGCGTGTGCGTAGGATTTTTTTTCCCATGCAACGTTCCCCAACATTATACACATGAGAGAAGTTACATCTCTAGTTGATATCCTCTTTTCTTTCTCGTCCACCATTGCATTTCCTCTTATTTACTTGGTGGTTTCTTGAAAGACTCTTTATTGAGTGCGGATCTTATATCCTTGCATTTTGATGCACTCCTTGGTGGTGAAGATTATTTTCCTCATGCTTGTCTTCACGAGGGTTCGCCATTTCGATTGGTATCCCTCCTCTTGACAAGGCTATCATTTTCACATCTTCACTAGGGTTTGTCACAAGCTTTGGTTTTTAATTTTCCCATTAGTAAGCTTGTGAACCCTTTTGCTAGTGGTTTGTGTGTGGGAAGGATATGGTTTGCACTGTGTGTCTCACTTCATCAAGACTATGTTGATGCTTTATGCTCATCCTTATACTAGTCTTCTCAAGTGCTTTTCCATGACTCACACACATCATTTTGGTTGAGCCTATTCTTAAGATTGCCTCTTTTACATGTTGCTCAACCATATGTTCAGTGCAAGTACTATGCTCTTTGTCTTATCTACTTGCTTGCACTTGTGGTGTGTTTATATTGATTTTGGGGGAGTCATGATCCTATTTTGTGCACTTTTATTCAAATACAAAAATTATTATTTGTGCACAAATCTTGGGGAGCTCCTCTAGTTTCTTTATAAACACTCTTTTGCCCATATCATAATATCTTTTATTCATGTGGCTCGTTAGTCCATGTGATTGATTGTTCCAATTAGTATCTTTTGATTGCTTGCTTCACTCTGGTGTATGTCTTTGTGCCATACGATCCTTTGTGCAATCTTTGGGTTCTCAATATAGTTTGTCTTCCTCCAACTACTTATCATTGAATATGTGTATTTCTTTGCACACGTATTTTGAAATAAACAAGCTTTTTGGAGGAACACCTATTATATTGGCTTTCTAAACTTTTTGTCCATTTTGGCAATCGATGCCAATGGGGGAGAACTTTAGAGAGTTTAGTTTGTAATGCTTTGAGAGTTTTGCTTTTGTTGTTTAAGCATTTGCATCTCACATCCATGCATTGCATTTGTGTGTGCTTGGTTGTGCATATTTCCTTATATAAACTCTCTTGAAAGTGGTTGTCATCAATTACCAAAATGGGGAAGATTGTAAGAGCACATTTCTCCATGTGTGGTTTTGGTAATTGATGACACCCCTATGGACTAATGGTTGCCTTGAGTTATATTCGAAGGATTTGTCCATAGGCACTTCTTGAAGTCCATCGGTTGGGTTCCAAGGAGTTTATATGATGACCAAGGTGGTATTTAAGGTTTATCCAAAGATTGGTCATGTGAGAGTTGAGCTTATTGCAAGCATGTCTTGAAGAAGGAGATTGCGTGAGCATTCATGATTACCTTCAAGACATCATCTTTATGAAGAGAGAAGATAAGATACAAGGTTGATGAAGACTAAGTCAAAGAGTGAATCAAGTGATCAACACATAAAAGCGTGCTAGATGTACCGAGAGGGATCAAGTGATCCCATGGTATGGTAAGCATTGTCCATTATGCTTTGTGTACTAACCCATGTTCCTTATGAGAGTTCTTTGTGGGGTTAGGATTATGTCCATGGGATTGCATCAATAGGAAGATCCCATACAACCCATGGAAGATGACATCAAGTGGTGATCGTTATCAAGGTTGCGGTGTGCAAGTTCAAGTGAAGCATCACAGAGAGATTAGGCTTGATGCTTGCCATCCATTGTGATGTTAATGGACTTGTGAAGATGTGCCGAAGTGTTTCTCACCCATAGTGGAGTATGGAGGAGCAATCATCTAGTCTTCATCAAGCCAACGCAATCAAGAAAGGCGGTCCATCTTGAGGAAGTCAAGATCGTCATCATCTAGCTCAAGTGGACTATGCGCAAGTCTAAGGTTTGACCTTGATAGGGTTTTCTATTTTACCGGTCTCATAGTGGTAGTTGGGAGACTGGGTTATAGGGTAGGTAACCGTGCTATCAAGGGGGCTCTCAAGTGAGTAGCTTGATCGTATCGTTCGTTGAGAGCTCAAACCATTGCATTCTTGGCATCATCATCTTTCTTGGTTCTTGGTTGGTTTTTCTCTTTGAGGTTTCTTGAGCTTATGGTCAACTTCATGACTAGCTCAAGTTCATCGAAAACGGAGTCCATATGCATATTCTATGATGTTTTCGATGTGGAGTTATTGTCGATTCTTCATTGAAAGAGGTTTCTCATCTCTATACCTTTGGTATTTTTATACTGCCTCTTCTTAAGAAAACCTGAATCCAACAAGCTTGAGTTTGCTCAATTTGGAGCTCATTTGCAGAAGTTGTGGTAGTTCTTGTTTTGTCTGTGTTCTTACGTTTTCCTAGTTGTAGGTGCTGCAGTTCAGTGGATAGCGGTAGTACCGCTCCTCGGAGTGGTAGTACCACAAGTGGCACGGAAGTAGTTTTTTACTTCCGCCCTGAGGGCGGTAGTACCGCGAGTTGCACAGAAGTAATTTTTTACTTCCGCCCCTCGGGCGGTAGTACCGCAAATGACTTCCGGTACTACCGTGTCGGACTTTTTTGCGGTTTCGCCCTCAACGGAGGTAGGCACTGAAGTAATTTTTTACTTCCATGCATCTCCAAGTGCCAGTCTATACCGTCCATGCGGTAGTACCGCATGGGCTCGCGGTAGTAGCGCTCCGGCGGTTCTACCGCTAGCTGCCTAGTGCAATCGGCCTGAGTCTGATACTTCCATGGGAGCGGTAGTACCGCATGTCGTAGCAGTAGTACCGCAAGCCCTTGCGGTAGTACCATGCTCTTATTGCGGCAGTATTGCAACGCGCGGGGCTGAGAGTGGGGATAACGGTTGGATCCTTTCCCCCCTATAAAAGGGGGTCTTCTTCCCCAATGGACCTTATCCTTTGAGCTTGTGTTCTTCCCCCATTGTTGACCTTCTTCGAGCTTGCTAACTCTCAATCCCTCCAATGATCCTTGCTAGTTCTTGAGGGAAAAGAGAGAGGAGATCTAGATCCACATTTCCACCAATCACTTTCTCCTCTAAGTGAGGGGAACCCCTTGGATCTAGATCTTGGAGTTCTTCGTGTTCTTCTTCGTTCTTCCTCTCATTTCCTCCCTAGCATTAGTTGCTTTGGCAGGAGTTGGGAGAGAAGGACTTGGGCACTCCGTGTGCCTTTGCCATTGCATTTGGTGCATAGGTTTGAGTTCTCCACGGTGATACGTGGAAGTGAGAACTTGAGAAGCTATTACTCTTGGGTGTTTGATCACCTTAGAGCTTGTTCCTCTTGGGTGCTTTGGCGCCCTAGACGGTTGGTGGTGCCTCGGAGCTCAATCATTGTGGTGCAAAGCTCCGGACAAGCTTCGGGGGTCTCCAATTAGGTTGTGGAGATTGCCCCGAGCATTTGAGGTCACCTCGGAGACACAATCCATTGTGATGAAGCTTCGTGGTGTCGTTGGGAGCCTCCAATCAAGTTGTGGAGATTGCCCCAACCTTGTTTGTATGGGTTCAGTGACCACCCTCAAGGGTCCCTTAGTGAAATCACGGCATCTTGCATTGTGCGAGGGCGTGAGGAGATTACGGTGGCCGTAGTGGCTTCTTGAGGAGCATTGTGCCTCCACACCACTCCGAACGAAGATTAGCATCCGCAAGGGTGTGAATTTCGGGATACATCGTCGTTTCCGCGTGCCTCGGCTATCTCTTACCCGAGCCCCTTTACTTATGCACTTTACTTTATGATAGCCATATTGTTTCTTGTTATATATCTTGCTATCACTTAGTTGTCTATCTTGCTTAGCATAAGTTGTTGGTGCACATATGTGAGCCTAGTTGTTTTAGGTTTTGTGCTTGACTAATTAAACGATAGTTTTATTCCGCATTTGTTCAAGCCTAAACCGTAATTATTTTAAAGCGTCTATTCACCCCTCCCCCTCTAGGCGACATCCATGTCCTTTCAGTCTTCTTGAATGTATGCCCAATAGCTTTGTTTTGCTTGTTCAACAAATAAACTCTTCTCAGGAAAATATCTGGTGCACCGGAGCTTGTGGTGCTACCGGTGCATCGAACTCATATTGAGCTTTTAAAATGTTTAAAAAATTCTGAATTTTTTTTAGCACACTCACATAACATTAATATAGGTTGTCACAAAATATCAAGTCAAAATTCAAAACATAACTTGAGAAACAAAAATGACAAATTCAACACTGAATAGTACACAACATAACTCGGGCTTTAGATTTGGCCCATTATCACACTGATGTCGAATTTATCATTTTCATATCTCAAAAAATATTACAAATTTTTATACGAAATTTTGTGACATCATACATTAATGTTACGTTAACATGCTAGATTTTTTTTCAAAATTCTTAACATTCTATGACATCCGATGCACCGGTAGCACCACAAGTGCGAGTGCACCGGATACATTGCCAGCTCTTCTCACATCACTTCTAATTTCGGCGAACAGAGCTGTTGGCGCCGGCATGGTGCTCCGGCCAGTCTACCGCCTCCGCCTCTTCCCTGGTCGGCTGCTTCCCTTGTCCGCGGCCGGCCGTCCCAAACACCGACCAAGGTCGGCCGCCCCAGGACCCCGATGAGGTGCGTGGAGCCGGTTCGCCTGGTTCCCTCGTCCGCCGCAGGCCGCCCCCAACGCCGAGTCGCTGGCCACCGCTAGGTAAGGCGTGGATGCGTGTGGCGTGCGTCACGCGTGGAGGCTTGAGGCGTGGGTACGTGCGTGGATGTGTGACTTCGTTTGGTGTTGGGCTGATGGGCTTAGCTGTAGCTGAAAAGAGTAGTAGTAAAAAAGATCAACTTTTTGAAGGGTAGGCTGGAGACCTATGAAGCCCACCTGCTGGACTCGTCACTGTTTGGTAGAGTGTATGAAGGATGTATAAGCTTAACAGTTTTTTTTCAATCTATCTTTAAATGTTTGATAGTCTGTAGATCTTCTCGGTATGCACGAGCTCAGCTCAAATACCCTCTTAACATGTATGAAGAAATAACATCCCAACACCTGTTCACTGGTCAACATGCATTTGCGAAGCGAACGATAACGTGTTTCAAAAAATATTAAAAAAATTCTAAAAAATAATTTAATTTCCAGAAAATGGTCAAAATACCAAAAAATGTTCAGATTTTTATAATTTATTTAAATTTTCAAAAAATTCCTGAGTTTTAGAATTCGTTAAAATTTCAAAAAAATCTAGATTTTCGAAATTTCTTAAAAATTTCAAAAAACATGCATAATTTCATTTTCTAAAAATTTCCAAAGAAAGTTTGCATTTTTTTAAATTTTGTTTTTTTTCAAAAAATATTGAGATTTTCAAAATTTGTTTAAATTTTTAACAAGATCAAATTTTCAAAAAATATATAGTATATTTTAAAAAATACTTTAGAATTTCAAAAACGTTATTTTTTCATGTTTCAAAAAATTGTTCACTTATTTAAAAATACCGGTTGCTACTGTATCGACCAACACGTCTAAACGGATGCAAGTTGTCAAACAAAGTCTCATCTTAACATGTCTCAACACATACATCGTTATCAAATAACATTAAATACATATATTCAGCGTGTCTACACTCAATATGTATCATAGGAGAACAACCATACTAAATTGAGAATGCTACCAAACACATCTATATTGCCAGTTTATGGCAGTCCACAACAAGCCTACGTACGAGCATGCTAGCTAGCGTGTTGGACCAAGGTTGCCACAGCTAGCTAGCGTCGCTCCCAAGCACCCTCGCCTGCCGAACTAAAATATACTCCTTTCGTAAACTAATATAAAAACATTTAAAACACTACTTTAGTTATTTAAACGTTTTTATATTAGTTTACAGAGAAAATATAATGTTAAAATTTAAGTCACACAATATCGAAAGCCTTGATAAAACGAATAACTCAGAATAGTGGTGATCCATTGCAATGTGATGTAGTTTATTGTTGTGCAAAAGGAAAAAGATCTAGAAACTCTTAGGGGTCTTAAACTCGTAATCACATCATAGACATCACCGTTTTCGCAAATTCTTTTAATTAACTATGATCACTGGATCCTGCAGTTGTCCCTTTTTCGGGATTTTCCATTTTTATTATTTTTTCTTTTCCCCTTTTTTCTAAAAATTCTGCCATTTCTTCCATTTTCATTGTTTTTAATTCTTTCTAGACTTTTATAAAATGGAATATGAACATTCATAAAAAATCATGCTCTTTAAAAAATATAGACAATCTTTTTTTCTTAAACATTATTTTTTTGCATACGGGAATCTTTTTTAAATATGCAAAACATCTATGTCTCACACGCTACCATCAACCAGCTTTGCTTTAGATGGTAAGAATTCAACACTGAATTCGAAGATGGTCTGAGCAATATTGCCCCTGTTTATCAATGGCAGGCACTATGAGGTAGCGAAAGCAGACGAGGCAGACATCGCATGGTTGAAGAGGTTGGACAGGGTGATTACCTGGTCGACATTGTCTCTCGTGGCTCCATCTCGTTCAGCCTAACGCCGCCCCGCCCCCACTCCCCAGTCCCACCCATCTCTACAATCTGGATCCGGTGGAAAACATGGGTAAAAAGAGGCTCACTAGGTCAGATCTAACAAAAGACAGAGGGGGATGGTGCCGAATACACACCACATGCGCAGTCGCGACCGTGAATGAAAGCTCCGCCGCCGTTGACGACGAGAACGAAGAAGAGAGCAGCAACTAGAAGCAAGGATTCGATGCACTGCCAAGTGGGACCCACCACCGGACACACTTATTAGTTTGACCCCTGTTTTTACCTTAACCGCAGTCCCGTTGACGACCGAACCCGTATTTTAACCATCTGGTCGTATTGGGGCTATTATTGCCATGTAAGATGACGCACACGAGCTATTTCTAATAAATACGTCCTATTTCTTTCAATTCATATGAAATGTGTCGCATAGAAGGCGCCATAAACTGGCAATATAGAAACGGCCCATGCTTTACCACACCGTACCCTTTGTTTATTTATTTCTTGCTTGATCCTGTAGATGAACGCTTCACGCACGCCTGACTGGACTGGTCCGACACGATGCTGTAACCGCTGCTGGTCACGTTCCTCAAGTAGCACTCGTCGGTGGTCTCGTACCTGTACGTCTGCCGGATGCCCCACGACGCCCCGGCGACGCTGCTCCGCTGCGTGTTGCGCAGCGACTCGTACCTGGGCCCCGACGACCACCGCCCGGCGGCTACCGTCGTCTCCTCTAACCCGTGCGTGACGGTTATCTTGTCCGCTCCGCCTGAGTCCAAGAAAAGCGGGAAGCTCCGGCGCGTCTGCACCGAGTAGTACAGGACGCCGGCGAGGTCCGTGGCAGCGACGCCGGCATGCACGACGGTCGTCTGGTTCACCGTCTCGCCGATGATGTTATTGTCGAAATCGAACGTTTCGTCGTGATGTTCCCGTAGGAGGACTTCACCCACCTGGTCGCCGATGTTAGGTTGATCTCTCCACCGAGTGGGCCCAACGGCCCACCGGACCCCTGATCCGATGCGTTCTGATCGGGGGCGCCCAACCCGTTATGGTTAGTGGGTCCCTGTGACCCGCGCTATAATAACAGAGGTGGGAGGCCGGGGCACGTATCACGAGATTCGTCGTCGTTACTTTGCCTACCTACACGCCCTACCGATCTAGGGTTAGCGCGGTGCTCACGGAGAGCACCACCACCACATCTCTCTCTTGATCTTGCCGTCATCACCATCGCCACCGCATCGATATGGAAGGTGGCTCGAGCTCCTCTGAACAGGGAGCAGGTAATCTTCACATCCTCCATCTCCACTACCGGATTCCCTAGCCTACACGATCCGACGAATCCATCAATGGTATCAGACCATAGTAGGCATAGGACTTCGGTAAAGAGCAGAAAAGAACAACAGACTCCCCCCCAACAGAAAAGAACAACAGGAGATGGCCTTGGGCCGCCGGCAAAGTGCGCCGCCACTCTGGCCGCGCCTATTCCTCTCGATCCCGACGCGCATCGGCAAGCTGAGGCGCCGGGACGAAGAACCACCGGAAGCCCTAGGGCTCGTCGGCAAAGAAAATGACACACAAAAAAGGTGGGGGAAGAAGAACAGAACCCCATCGGGGCAAAGGGAGACTTCGCTGAGCCGCTTGACGGCGGCGCGCTCATCGTCGGGTGTTCGCGCACGCCGACAAGAGGGCCAGGGAGGCCGCCGCTCCATCTTCGGTCACCAACGCACACCGGCGCCAGGGGACATCAAGGGCCGTCATGCCTCTCTCTCTCACACACTCTGGGCAGTAGGCGGGGTGTGAGAAGAAAAGAAAGGGGCGGGGAGAAAGCACCGGCGACCGGACGCGGCGTGGTGACGCTCGACGCCGTCGCCGGCGGCCGGGCCGAACTGCTCGAGAACGGGCTCGCGCGCGAGAGAGAAACGGGGAGAGAAAGGAAAGACTGGCGGCATGAAGGTGGTCGCACGGTGGGAGGGGAAGTGGTGAAGTGGCGGTTAGGTGGTTAACACGCGACTATCTATTTACATCACCATGGGGTGGAGATGCAAGTTTTCACCTTCAAGTGTTTTTTTACAGCACTTGAAGCAGGTGATATAAATTGTTTTTACATCTACATCATCTGTTAAAGGTTGGTTTTAGGGCCTTAAGATGTAAAAGCTAATTATTTTGCATCTACATTATTTATTGTAGATGTTTTAAGTCACCACCTATTGGTACACCCAGCTAATTAGGCGTTGACATACTCTATCTCACTTCAGAACAAGAACATGAGATGATTTAGAGAACTAGCGCTTGGAATTCAAAGGAAACTAGTTAGGGTTCCTATTGAAAGAGGGAAGTGATCGCCAACTGTTGGGGAACGTTTAATGGAAACAAAAAAATTCCTACGCACATGCAAAATCTATCCATGGTGATGAGCATTTACGAGAGGGAGAGTGGATCTACATACCCTTGTAGATCGCTAAGCGGGAAGCGTTAAGAAACACGGTTGATGTAGTCAAACGTCTTTGCGATCCAAATCGCCGAGCTTCCCGCGATCCCATCACGATCCGTCCCGCGATCCAATCACGATCCGTACCGCGATCTCATCACGATCCGTCCCGCGATCTCATCACGATCCGTCTCGTGATCTTGATCATGGTCCTTCCGATCTAACGCCGAACGGACGGCACCTTCGTGTTCAGCACATGTACAGCTCGATGACGATCTCCGCCTTCTTGATCAAGCAGGAGGGAGCGAAGAGGTAGACGAGTTCTCCAGCAGCGCGACGGCATTGCGGCGATGGTGGTGGAGTAATTCCAGCAGTGCTTCGCCTAAGCACCGCTGAAACCGATCTAGAGGAGAAACTACGAACTAGAGGAGAGGCAACACGTGGCTTAGGGTTCCTTGATGTGTTCCAAGTGCTAGCCCCGCCCCTTTATTTATATGCTGAGCCCTAGGGTCGAAACTTGGAGAGAAATCCTCCACAAGGTCGGTTTGCCCGCGAGGCAAGAGTCCTCCTTGGACTCCAGGACCAGACGCCAAGGTCCTCGGCGTCTGGCCCCATACGCCAGGGAAACATCCGAAACTATTTCCGGTGAATTCCAGAACCCTTCCGGAGACCAAAAACTATTATCCCATATATCAATCTTTACCTCCGGACTATTCCGAAGCTCCTCGTCATGTCCGCGATCTCATCCGGGACTCCGAACAACCTTCGGTGACCACCATACATAACTCTATACTACCGAAACGTCACCGAACCTTAAGTGTGCAGACCCTGCGGGTTCGAGAACTATGTAGACATGACCGAGAAACCTCTACAGTTAATAACCAATAGCGGGACATGGATGCCCATATTGGTTCCTACATATTCTACGAAGATCTTTATCGGTCGAACCTCTATGTCAATGATTCGGTTAATCCCGTATGTTGTTCCCTTTGTTCTTCGATATGTTACTTGCCCGAGATTCGATCGTCGGTATGTCTATACCTAGTTCAATCTCGTTACCGGAAAGTCTCTTTACTCGTTCCGTAATGCAAGATCTTGTGGCTAATACTTAGTCACTTTGCTTGCAAGGCTTTGTTGTGATGTTGTATTACCGAGTGGGCCCTGAGATACCTCTCCATCACACGAAGTAACAAATCCAGTCTTGATCCATGCCAACCCAATAGACACCCTCAAAGATACCTGTAGAGCACCTTTATAGTCACCCAGTTACGTTGCGACGTTTGATACACACAAGGCACTCCTTCGGTGTCAGTGAGTTGCATGATCTCATGTTCATAGGAATAGATACTTGACATGCAGAAAACTATAGCAACAAACTGACACGATCATATGCTACGTTTATAGTTTGGGTCTTGTCCATCACATCATTATCCTAATGATGTGATCCCATTATCAAATGACATCTCAGATCCATGGCTAGGAAACCTTAACCATCTTTGATCAACGAGCTAGTCTATTAGAGGCATACTAGGGACATGTTATTGTCTATGTATCCACACATGTATCTGAGTTTCCGATCAATACAATTCTAGCATGGATAATAAAGAATTATCATGAACAAGGAAATATGACAATAACTAATTTATTATTGCCTATAGGGCATATTTTTAACAGTCTCCCACTTGCACTAGAGTCAATAATCGAGTTCACATCACCATATGATTCGCATTGTTATGAATCTAACACCCAATGAGTTCTGGGGCTCGATCATGCTTTGCATGTGAGAGATGTCTTTTAGTCAACAGGTCTGCGACATTCAGATCCGTGTGTACTTTGCAAATATCTATGTCATACCGTAGACACTGCTACCACACTCCACTTGGAGTTATTCCAAATGGATGCTCCACTATACGTATCCGGATTGCTACTAAGAGTCATCCGGATTGGTGTTAAATCTTGCATCGACGTAACTCTTTATGACGAAGTCTTTATCACCTCCATAATCGAGAAACATCTCCTTAGTCCTCTGGTTATTAAGGATAATTTTGACCGATGTCGAGTGATCCACTTCCGGATCACTCTTGTACCCTTTGACAGACTCATGGCAAGGCACACACAGATGCGGTACACAGCATGGCATAATATAGAGCCTATGGCTAAGGTATAGGGGACGACCTTCGTCCTTTCTCTTTCTTCTGCCGTGGTCGAGCTTTGAGTCTCACTCAACTTCACACCTTACAAATCAGGCAAGAACTCTTTCTTTGACTGATCCATTTTGAACTCTTTCAAAATCTTGTCAAGATATGTACTTATTGAAAGTCTCATCAGGCGTCTTGATCTATCTCTATAGATCTTGATGCCCAACAATTAAGTAGCTTTATCCAGGTCTTCCTTTGAAAAACTCCTTTCAAACAACCCTTTATGCTTTCCAGAAATTCTACATCATTTCCGATCAACAATATGTCATCCATATATGCTTATCAAAAATTCTATAGTGCTCCCACTCACTTTATTGTGAATACAAGTTTCTCATAAACTTTGTATAGACTAAAAAACTTTGATCACCTCATCAAAGCGTATATTCCAACTCCGAGATGCTTGCTCCAGTCCATAGAAGGATCACTGAAGCTTGCACACCTTTTAGCATCATTAGGACTGACAAAACCTTCTAGTTGTATCTCATACAACCATTCCTCAAGGAAGGAAACGATATTTTGACATCCATCTGCCAGATTTCATAATTGAAAAAACGCAGCAACTGCTAACATAATTCCAACAGACTTTAGCATCGCTACGAGTGAGAAAGTCTCATCGCAGTCAACTCCTTGAACTTGTCGAAAACTTCTTTGCGACAAGTCGAGCTTTATAAATGGTGGCATTCACCATCAGTGTCTGTCTTCATCTTAAAGGTCCATTTGTACTCAACGACCTGCCGTTCAACGGGCAAGTCTACCAAAGTCCATACTTGGTTTTCATACATGGACCCTTTCTCGAATTTCATGGCTCCTAGCCATTTGTCGGAATCCGGGCCCATCATCGCTTCTCCATAGCTCGTAGGCTCATCGTTGTCCAACAACATGACCTCTAAGACAGGGTTGCCGTACCACTCAGGAGCAGTATGCGTCCTTGTCGACCTACGAGGTCCGATAGTAACTTGATCCAAAGCTTCATGATCATCATCATTCACTTCCTCTTCAACTAACGTAGGCTCCACAGAAACAACTTTCTGCACTGCGATACTCTCTAGTTGAAACAAAGGTTCAACAACCTCATCAAATTCTATCTTCCTCCCACTCAATTCTTTCGAGAGAAACTCTTTCTCAAGAAAGGACCCGTTTATAGCAACAAACACTTTACACTTGGATCTGAGATAGAAGATGTACCCAACTATTCTTAGGGTATTCCATGAAGATGCATTCATCCACTTTGGGTTCGAGTTCATTAGATGAAAACCTTTTTTTCACATAAGCGTATCAGCCCCAAACATTAAGAAATGACAGCTTAGGTTTCTATCAAACCATAATTCATACGGTGTTATCTCAACGGATTTAGATGGTGCCCTTTTTAAAGTGAATGTAGTTGTCTCGAATGCATAACCCCAAAACGATAGTGGAAAAATGATAAGAGACATCATAGTATGCACCATATCCAATAGAGCACGAATATGACGTTCGAACACACCATCACACCATGGTGTTCCAGGTGGCGTGAGTTGTGAAACAACTTTCACATTGTCTAAAGTTGTATGCCAAACTCGTAACTCCGATATTCACCTCCACGATCATATCGTAGACATTTTATCTTCTTGTCACGATGATTTTAAACTTCACTCTGAATTTGCTTGAACTTTTCAAACGATTCAGACTTGTGTTTCATTAAGTAAATATACACTATTATCTACTCACATCATCAGTGAAGGTAAGAAAATAACGATACCCACCGCACGCTACAAGACTCATTGGATTGCATACATCAACATGTATCATTTCCAATAAATCACTTGCCCGCTCCATCAAACCGGAAAACGGGGTCCTTAGTCACCTTGCCCAAGAGGGATGGTTCTCATGTCTTAACCGATTCGAAATCGAATGTGTCCAAAGATCCATCAGCATGGAGTTTCTTCATGTGCTTTACACCAATATGACATTTAACGGCAGTGCCACAAGTATGTGGTACTATCATTATTAACTTTGTATCTTTTAGCATCTATGTTATGAACATGTGTACTACTACGATCAAGATTCAACAAACCATTAATTGGGTGCATGACCATTGAAGGTATTATTCATGTAAGCAGAATAACCATTATTCTCTGACTTAAATGAATAACCGTATCGCAATAAACATGATCTAATCACGTTCATGCTCAACGCAAACACCAAATAACATTTATTTAGGTTCGTCACTAATCCTGAAGGTAGAGATAGCGTGCGATGTTGATCACATCAACCTTGGAAACATTTCCGACACACATCATCACCTCACTCTTAGTAGTCTCCATTTATTCCATAGCTTTTATTTTGAGTTACTAACATTTAGCAGCCGAACCGGTATCCAATACCCAGATGGTACTAGGAATACTAGTAAGGTACACATCAACAACATGTATATCAAATATACTTCTGTCGACGTTGCCAACCTTCTTATCTACCAAGTATCTAGGGTTGTTCCGCTTCAGCGATGACTCTCCTCATAATAGAAGCACTTAGTCTCGGGTTTGGGTTCAACTTTGGGTTGCTTCACTAGAGCAGCAACTGACTTGCCATCCATGTTTCCCTCCTTGTCCTTGCCCTTCTCGAAACTAGTGGGTTTACTAACCATCAACACTTGATGCTCCTTCTTGATTTCTACCTTCGCAGTGTCAAACATCGCAAACAGCTCAGGGATCATTATTTCCATCCCTAGCATTTTATAGTTCATCACCAAGTTCTAGTAGCTTAGTGACAGTGACTTGGAGAACTATATCAATCACTATCTTATCTGGAAGACCAACTCCCACTCGATTCAAGTGATTGCAGCACCCAAACAATATGAGCACATGCTCAACGATTGAGCTATTCTCTTTCATCTTGCAGGCAAAGAATCTTGTTGGACATCTTATATCTCACAACACGGGCACGAGCCTGAGATCCCAATTTCAGCTTTTAGAACATCTCATATGTTCTGTGACATTGAAAACGTTCTGGAGCCTCAATTCTAACCCGTAATGCATGACGCACTAAACTATCAAGTAGTCATCGGAACGTGCCTGTTAGATGTTCACAACATCAACAGACGATGCTAGAGGGGGTGGCGCCATACGCCAGGGAAACATCCAAAACTATTTCCGGTGAATTCCAGAACCCTTCTGGAGACCAAAAACTATTATTCCATATATCAATATTTACCTCCGGACTATTCTGAAGCTCCTCGTCAAGTCCGAGATCTCATCCGAGACTCCAAACAACCTTCGGTCACCACCATACATAACTCTATACTACCGAAACATCACCGAACCTTAAGTGCGCAGACCCTACGGGTTCGAAAACTATGTAGACATGACCGAGACACCTCTACAGTTAATAACCAATAGCAGGACCTGGATGCCCATATTGGTTCCTACATATTCTACGAAGATCTTTATCGGTCGAACCTCTATGTTAAGGATTCATTTAATCCCGTATGCTGTTCCCTTTGTTCTTCGGTATGTTACTTGCCCGAGATTCGATCGTCAGTATCTCTATACCTAGTTCAATCTCGTTACCGGCAAGTCTCTTTACTCGTTCCGTAATACAAGATCTAGTGGCTAATACTTAGTCACTTTGCTTGCAAGGCTTTGTTGTGATGTTGTATTACCGAGTGGGCCCTAAGATACCTCTCCCTCACATGGAGTAACAAATCCCAGTCTTGATCCATGCCAACCCAACAGACACCCTCAGAGATATATGTAGAGCACCTTTATAGTAACTCAGTTGTGTTGCGACGTTTGATATGCACAAGGCACTCCTCCGGTGTCAGTGAGTTGCATGATCTCATGGTCATAGGAACAGATACTTGACATGCAGAAAACTGTAGCAACAAACTGACACGATCATATGCTACGTTTATAGTTTGGGTCTTGTCCATCACATCATTCTCCTAATGATGTGATCCTGTTATCAAATGACATCTCATGTCCATGGCTAGGAAACCTTAACCATCTTTGATCAACGAGCTAGTTTATTAGTGGCATACTAGGGACATGGTATTGCCGTATCCACACATGTATCTGAGTTTCCGATAAATACAATTCTAGCATGGATAATAAACGATTATCACAACAAGGAAATATGATAATAACTAATTTATTATTGCCTCTAGGGCATATTTCCAACACCAACCACTTGGTGGCAGTTAGGGTTGGATCTGAGGTCCTTATAAAGGAACAACATCACATATTCAGTTATAACACCACATCATACCACAAAAACAACCACATCCACAATATAGCTGAAAAATTACATACCTCCAAAACACAATCTAGAAATATCATCCAAATCAAATCCCCTTCAAAAGCCACCATATTTTTCAGCCTTTGACCATGTATTTTGCCTCAGATTTAAGCATAGATCCACAGAAAGATGGATCCACCATAGTGTCAGGTGTTTCCTGCAAGCATCATAGAAGAAAACAACCTTGGATTCAAGCACTGGAAAAACATACCCAACTTTACAAGACCTAACTCGAACCCTAAATCAGTTTGAGCATGATGGACTTACAAAGAGCTCCATTTCCATGTCAACCATGGAGATGTCATCATTCGAGCTCTCCGTCCCGTACTTGCAGGAAGTCATCTTCAACTTTGACTAGCGGTAACAATAGCGACGACAATGACATTGTGATCGGATCACAAGAGAGTGAGGTCAGAGAATAGGCAGCAAGAGAGATGCCATTACTAGCCGTCAGGTGGCCGACGTCATGCCTTAGCCCCGCTGTGACTTGACCTATGGGCCCAACTAGTCATAAACGAGTTTAAAATAGCCGAAACAGGCAATATCAAGACATGGTAGTTTTCATAGCTAAAAATAGAAGCAAAGTGGTAGTTTTTGGGACAAAAAGTGCGAAGTGGTAATTCTTCTGATGGGTTGGTCGAATTGAGGTAGATTTTTTGTTAGATATTCGACCGGATGACTGCATGTGCTATGTTCACATCCGGGAGTGAGTAGATCCACTGGAACGTCTCCACTAGCCTCGTCCGCCGATGGCATGTTCTCATCATCCAATGTCACAACAATGACAGGTATGGTACTGAGAAGGGGTGGCAGTAGGATGAAAATATAACAGAGCCATCTATATTTTCAACTGCAATGACCCACCGGAGCTTGAGTTACAAGCGATCATACAAGGTATGGCTCTCGCTATCCAACATATGGACCTTCACATCATCGTGCAATCCGATTCCTCGGAGGCATTAGTTGTGTTCTCATGAGAAGCACTTTGGCGTGAACAAAATTTTGTGGCAGATCAATTGGCAAAATATAGTCATATGGAATGTGTCAGTGTGGCTCAACCAAGGACACCCCGTGTATTGAGGGACAGTTCTTTTGAGCACATTTTAGAGAATCCCATTCGCAAAAATCTCGAGCCAAAAGAACTCGATTGACCTTCCAAAATCTCGACCAAATTCTATAGAATCCTAGTGCAATCCAAAATCTCTGGAAAACCTGTTTTTTCTCACAATCTCAGGATTCTGGCTAGCCCCACAAAAAAATGCTTTGAAATAAATATATACCCCTATCGTAATAGGTAATTACATTCAAAATGCCACCAAGCGGTCCAGCCGCTGGACCCGGAAACAACCAGGCGTCCCCGAGCGGTCCCGCTTCTCGCCCTGTTCCCGCATCAAGGAATACTTTGCTCGAGCAGGGTTCCTTCGTGCCCACCCCGCCGCCGCCGACGGGCAGGCCGTCACCGCCCCCAATGACCAAGTTCCCTCCTCAGCTCCGCCCCGCCCCGCCCCTCAACGGGAGGCTAGGGTTGTCGCACCGCCACCGGCTAGGCCCTTCCCGCTGCACCTTAACGACCTCCCATTGCACCTCGACGGCCTCCCATCGCTGCATCTCGACGGCCAACCGGCGAGCTTAAATTGCAGCTGGACAGCCTCCGGCGCCGCACCTCGACGGCCAGGAGAAGCCCACGCGAGGAGCAGGCCATGCCCACACTCACGGTGAACCATCCTTACTTCCATCACTCTTTTTCTTCATCCTGTAATGCAAAAAAGGATGTATTGATGTGATACGTCCATTTTGCATCATGCTTTTATATTGATATTTATTGCATTATGGGTTGTTATTACACATTTTGGTACAACACTATACCTTTTTCTCTCTTATTTTACAAGGTTTACATGAAGAGGGAGAATGCCGACAGCTGGAATTCTGGAGTGGAGAAGGAGCGAATCTGAGATACCTATTCTGCGCAACTCTAAAAGTCTTGAAAATCCACGGAGAATTATTTTGGAATATATAAAAAATATTGGGTGGAAGAAATACATCAGGGGCCCACCAGGTAGTCACAAGCCCGGGGGGTGCACACTACATCCTAGAAAGAAAATAAGATTGCCTTATGAACCTATTATAAGATCTACACTTGGATTACATACCAAAGATGACAATACCTAGATCTATTGCGTTTTGCCTAGCTAGGGGCGTTAAACAATAGCGCTTGTTGGGAGGCAACCCATTTTTATATTTGTGTTCTGTTTTTGCTTCTGTTTGGGTGTGTTTTGCACATTATTATTTCTGTAGTAATTGTGTTTTTGTGTTTTAATTAGTGTTTGAGCCAAGTAAAACCTTTGGGGTGATCTACGGTGGTTGTTGATTTGATCTTGCTGAAAAACAGAAACTTTTGCGCTAAGTCTAGGAATTTTCTAATTTTTTCAGAGCGTCGAATTGATCTTAAAGTTTTACACCATTTGTATATACAAATTTGCCTGATTTTACTAATTTTCAGAATTTTTAGAGTTTCATAAGTATTTGAAGTCTGCAGATTTCTACAGACTGTTCTGTTTTTGACAGATTCTGTTTTCTTTGTGTTGTTTGCTTATTTTGATGTATCTATGGGTCGTATCGGGGGGTATAAACCATGGAGAAGTTAGAATACAATAGTTATTATACAAATACAACTAAATAAGGAGTTCACAACAGTACCTAAAGTGGTGATTTATCTTTTTATACTAACGGATCTCATGAGTTTTCTGTTGAGTTTTGTGTTGTGAAGTTTTCAAGTTTTGGGTGAAGATTTGATGAACTATGGAATAAAGAGTGGCAAGAGCCTAAGCTTGGGGATGCCCAATGCATACCAAGTCATATTCAAGGATACCAAAAATCCTATGCTTGGGGATGCCCCGGAAGGCATCCTCTCTTTCGTCTTCAATCCATCGGTAAATTTACTTGAGGCTATATTTTTATTCACCACATGATAGGTGTTTTGCTTGGAGCATCTTGTATGATATGGGTTTTTGATTTTTAGTTTGCCACAATCATCCTTGGTGCACACATCTTTTGAGAGAGACATGCTGAATCGTGAATTTATTAGAATACTCTATGTGCTTCACTTATATCTTTTGAGCTAGGCAATGTTGCTCTAGTGCTTCACTTATATCTTTATAGAGCATGGTGGTGTTATATTTTATAGAAATTATTAAACTCTCGTTCCTCACTTATATTATTTTGAGAGTTTCTTAAAACAACATGGTAATTTTTTTAGGTTATGAATTTAGTCCTAATATAATGGGCATCCAAGAGGGATATACTAAAAACTTTCATATTAAGTGCATTAAAAACTATGAGAAGTTTGATTCCTTGCATATAGTTTTGAGATAATAGAGATGGTAATATGAGAGTCATGCTAGTGAGTAGTTGTGAATTGGAAGAGATACTTGTGTTAAAGCTTGTGATTCCCGTAGCATGCTCGTATGGTGAACTGTTATGTAACGAAGTCGGAGCATGGTTTGTTTAATGATTGTTGACCTTTGTGTGAGGGTCGGGAGCGTGCGATGGTTAACTCCTACCAACCTCTTGCCTAGGAGAATGCGTTTAATGCTTTGTTTTATAACTAATAGACTTTTGCAATAAGTATGTGAGTTCGTTATGACTAGTGTTGAGTCCATGGATTATACGCACCCTCACCCTTCCATCTTTGCTAGCCTCTCTAGTACCGCGCAACTTTCGCCGATACACCAAACCCTCCTTCCTCGAAACAACCACCATATATTCCTAAAAATAGCCACCATACCTACCTATGATGTTCCATAGCCATTCCAAGATATATTGCCATGCAACTTCCACCCTGTAGTTTTTCATGACTTGCACCATCACTTCATATTGCATATAGAGTCATACTTTGTCATAGGTATCGAGTTGTATTTTTTTTTTGAGTTATAAGTAAATAAAAGTGTGATGATTTTTCATTAATAGAGCATTGTCCCGTGAAAGAAAAGGATGATGGAAGCCATGACTCCATCACAAGTTGGGATGAGTATCCGGACTTTACAGAAAAATAAAAGAGGCCAGCGAAGCCCAAACAAAAAAAAGAGGCCAAAGAAGCCCACCAAAGTAAAATAATAAAAAAGAAAAAAATGAGAGAAAGAGATAAGGGACAATTGCTACAGAAGGGACACTTGTGCTTCAAAGTAGCACCATGATCTTCATTATAGAGAGTCTCCTATTTTGTCATTTCATATAACTAGTGGATACTCATTTTGCACGACCACTTAGTTTTGTTTTTGAGCTTTCATACAAATATAACTTTAAGTGCATTTGTTGCATGGAAATCCCTACTCACTCACATTGATATCTATTGATGGGTGTCTCCATAGCACATTGATACGCCTAGTTGATGTGATTCTATCTTCTCCTTTTTCTTCCTGCACCTCCTCCATATTCTATTCCACCTATAATGCTATATCCATGGCTCACGCTCATGTATTGCATGAGAGCTGAAAAGGTTTGAGAAGACCAAAAGTGTGAAACAATTGCTTGAATTTTTCATCGGGGTTGTGCATGATTTAGATACTTTGTGTGGGGAAGATGAAGCATAGCCAGACCATATGATTTTGTAGGGATAACTTTCTAAGGCCATGTTATTTCGAAAGGACATGACTACTATCGTGGGAGCGATTCTGACATTAGAGAGGGGTAGGATAACGGAGCATGATCTATCGAGATGCAAATGGGTGACACGATGGTTTTAGCGAGTTCGGACCTCTCACGGTGGAGATAACAACCCTACGTCTCATGCTCTAGAGAGGCTTTGCTTATTCATCATGAACATGAGTTACATAGTGTATTTGAGAGGGAGAAAGGAGAATGGATCTCCATGCCTGAGCTAAGTCCTGAGACAAATGGCGAGAGAGCCAAGGGAGAAGAAGCTACCCTAAGCTATGTGGTGGGGGGTGGCTTATATAGAGTGCACCACCCCCTCACCTCTTATGTTACAAGATGGGGCATTGATGCCATAATGTCGGCCCACTGCAAAACCTTCTCTATGCGTTGACTGGCTTGCCGACTGTTGGTCCTAGCATATCCGAGTGAGTCGTACTGTCGAGTGAGCCGTATTGCCGAGTGGTTTGTACTGCCGAGTGGATAGTATGAATGTATTTATCTGGACCCACCTGAAATGTGGACCCCATGCTGTTATGATATTTCGACCCTTCATGGGCCTACCTATTTTGTGTATCCCCGATAGTAGCCCCTGAGACTTTGACTGATTGCTGGCGGTCGGTTGGAGTCTGCAGAGCTTATTTAAACTTGAATGTTGTTGTGGGACCTGACCGAGCATAATGTTTCTTTTATTTCTCTTCCAGTGGGGGCACGTTAAGTGCACCCACTGGGTGTAGTCCCTGAGCCTCTGTCGGACTAGATGAGTCGGGCAGAGGGTTTATGTCTTCCAGTGCAGAACTGAACTAAACAGGTGAACTTTGATGTGCTTGGCATAGTAATTTGTTGCAATCTGGAGCTGAATCAGTCGGACTAATCCTTGTGCGTTGGGCGCAGTAAATAGATGTAGCCTGGAACTGGGCCAGTCGGGAAAATCTTCGTGTGGTTGGCATGCTGAATGTTTACTGAGTCTGCCTTATATGATTTCTAGATCATGGCTACGTACTCGAGTGTGGTACTCAGAGTAGTTTTTGGCTTAGGCGATACGGAATCGCAGCTAAGCCTCCGAGTGTGGAGGATATCCATACTGGGAGTAGTTTTTGACTTAGACGATACGGAATTGCAGCTAAGCCCCTGAGTGTGCAGCATGTCCACACTCGGAGTAGTTTTTGACTTAGGCGATACGGAAACGCAGCTAAGCCCCCGAGTGTGGAGCATGTCCGCACTCGGAGTAGTTTTTGACTTAGGCGATACGGAATCGCAGCTAAGCCCCCGAGTGTGGAGCATGTCCGCACTCGGAGTACTTTTTGACTTAGGCGATACGGAATCGCAGTTAAGCCCTCGAGTGTGTAGCATGCCCGCACTCGGAGTAGTTTTTGACTTAGGCGATACGAAATCGCAGCTAAGCACCCGAGTGTGGAGCATGTCCGCACTCGGAGTAGTTTTTGACTTAGGTGATATGGAATCGTGGCTAAGCACCCGAGTGTGGAGCATGTCCGCACTCGGAGTAGTTTTGACTTAGGCGATACGGAATCATGGCTAAGCCCCTGAGTGTGGAGCATGTCCGCACTCGGAGTAGTTTTTGACTTAGGCGATACAGAATCGCAGCTAAGCACCCGAGTGTGGAGCATGTCCGCACTCGGAGTAGTTTTTGACTTAGGCGATACGAAATCGTGGCTAAGCCCCCGAGTGTGGAGCATGTCCACACTCGGAGTAGTTTTTGACTTAGGCGATACAGAATCGCAGCTAAGCACCCGAGTGTGGAGCATGTCCGCACTCGGAGTAGTTTTTGACTTAGGCGATACGGAATCGCGGCTAAGCCCCTGAGTGTGGAGCATGTTCGCACTCGGATTAGTTTTTGACTTAGGCGATACGGAATCACAGCTAAGCACCCAAGTGTGGAGCATGTCTACACTCGGAGTAGTTTTTGACCTAGGCGATACAGAATCGCGGCTAAGCCCCTGAGTGTGGAGCATGTCCGCACTCGGAGTAGTTTTTGACTTAGGCGATACAGAATCATGGCTAAGCCCCCGAGTGTGGAGCATGTCCGCACTCGGAGTAGTTTTTGACTTAGGCGATACGGAATCGCAGCTAAGCACCCGAATGTGGAGCATGTCTGCACTCGGAGTAGTTTTTGACTTAGGCGATGCGGAATCGCGGCTAAGCCACCGAGTGTGGAGCATGTCCGCACTCGGAGTAGTTTTTGACTTAGGCGATACGAAATTGCAGCTAAGCACCTGAGTGTGGAGCATGTCCGCAGTCGGAGTAGTTTTTGACTTAGGCGATACAGAATGGTGGCTAAGCCCCCGAGTGTGGAGCATGTCCGCACTCGGAGTAGTTTTTGACTTAGGCGATACGGAATCGCGACTAAGCCCCCGAGTGTGGAGCATGTCCACACTCGGAGTAGTTTTTGACTTAGGTGATACGGAATCGCGGGTAAGCCCCCGAGTGTGGAGCATGTCCGTACTCGGAGTTGTTTTTGACTTAGGCGATACGGAATCGCAACTAAGCACCCGAGTCTGGAGCATGCCCGCACTCGGAGTAGTCTTTGACTTAGGCGATACGGAATCGCAGCTAAGCCGAGCGATGGCACGCGAGGCGGCTTAATGATGAAGATGCATCCATTGGAGTGGCTACGCGCGGGGCGGCCGAGTGATGAAGACGCATCCGTCAGAGTGGCGATGCATAGGGTGGCCGAGTCGAGCTTGTCGTTGAAGAGGAATCGACGAAGTGACGGCGCGCGGGGCGGCCGAGTCGAGTTTGTCATCGAACAGATAGTCGATCAAGAGGTGGCACGCGGGACAGCCAAGTCCATCATGCCATCAAGGAGGCATTTGAACAAGTGGAAACACACGAATGATCGTCGCGGAGACTGAGCCTGAGTAGCGACGAAGATGGTGCACAGATGCGTCGAGTGAACGCGTAACCTGTGTACGAAAAATAGCACAAGCCAACATAAAAAGTTCTTGAAGTAACTTGATATTTGCTGAAATAACTTGTTTAAATAACACCTATAGACACCCGCTGGGTGTGCCAGGTACCTGTTGGTTCAGGACCGGCAAGGGTCTAACAGAGTGCAAGATCCAACTGAACTCGTTTGAGTACTGGACCTAAAAGAAGCAGAAGTGAAGTGTTCCCACATAAAAAATAAACAACCGAGCGTAGAGGTACACTAGGTGGCGTGGCCTCTGAGTGAACATCATGTGTGACTTCCTCGACACTCGGTGATGCGGAAACAACTATTTAATTGAATGCAGCGTATGACGAATGACTTAGCTGTCTCATGGTGCAGGAGCGGTCAGGCGAAGTAGACACGTCCGGCCGAGTGGCGATGCACGGAGCTGCCGAGTGACAATGGAGCATCCGACTGAATGGCGATGCGCAAAGCTGTCGAGTGATGACGATGCGTCCAGTAGAGTGACGACGCGTGGAGCTGCCGAGTGACGGTGAAGCGTCTAGCTAAATGGCGATGCGCGGAGCTACCAAGTGACGATAGAGCGTCTAGCTCAATGGCGATGCGCGGAGCTGCCGAGTGATGACGACGTGTCCAGTAGAGTGACGGCATGCGGAGCTGCCGAGTGACAATGGAGCGTCTGGCTGAATGGCGATGCGCGGAGCTGCCGAGTGATGACGACGCGTCCAGTAGAGTGACAGCGCGTGGAGCTGTCGAGTGATGACGATGCGTCCAGTAGAGTGACGGCACGCGGAGCTGCCGAGTGATGATGGAGCGTCTAGCTGAATGGCGATGCGCGGAGCTGCCGAGTGATGACGACGCGTCCAATAGAGTGATGGCGCGCGGAGCTGTCGAGTGACGATGGAGCGTCTCGCTGAATGGTGATGCACGGAGCTGCCGAGTGATGACGATGTGTCCAGTAGAGTGACGATGGAGCGTCTGGCTAAATGGAGATGCGCGGAGCTGCCGAGTGATGACGACGCGTCCTGTAGAGTGATGGCGTGCGGAGCTGCCGAGTGACGATGGAGCATCTGGCTGAATGGCGATGCACGGAGCTACCAAGTGATGACGACGCATCCAGTAGAATGACGGCGCGCGGAGCTGCCGAGTGACGATGGAGCATCTGGCTGAATGGCGATGTGCGGAGCTGCCGAGTGATGACGATGCGTCCAGTAGAGTGACGGCACACGGAGCTGCCGAGTGACGATGGAGCGTCTGGCTGAATGGTGATGCGCGGAGCTACCGAGTGATGACGACGTGTCCAGTAGAGTGACGGTGCGCGGAGCTGCCGAGTGATGACGACGTGTCCAGTAGAGTGATGGCGCGCGGAGCTGCCGAGTGATGATGGAGCGTCTGGCTGAATGGCAATGCACGGAGCTGCCGAGTGATGATGACGCATCCAGTAGAGTGACGGTGCATGGAGCTGCCGAGTGACGATGGAGCATCTGGCTGAATGGCGATTCGCGGAGCTAACGGGTGATGATGACGTGTCCAGTAGAGTGACGTCATGCACGCGGAGCTGCCGAGTGACGACAGAACGTCGAGCGGAGTAATGACGCATGGAATGGTCGAGTGATGTTGATGCATCCAGTGGAGTGACGACACGCGGGGCGATTACCAGTCAACCAATTGACCTAATGAGTTAGCAAGTATAGCCAATAATGTTTGTGCTGGACAATAAACACCCCTGCATTGATGCTAATTGGCAAGGCCCTGGGCGGTTACGCATGCATGCATGCACGATTTAGTGGCATGAGAAACGCTCACCTAATGAGGTGTTTGATGAGGCGACTATACATGCATGCATATAGATTAATTGGCGTGGAAAACTCACCTGATGAGGCGCTTAATGAGGTGATTACCTCAGTGAAACGGTCAGCCCACTACGTTGGAGATCACCACATCCTTTTGGTTCCTATACTTGTGCACATTACGTGCATGCATGTAATCAAGAAGGAATTGGCCCAAGCACCTCGGGTGATGAAAAAAATAAAGGGCCACGGCCAGCAACCGGCGATGGAGGGAAGAGCCGCCATGCCCGGAGGCATGACTAGCTTCCTATTTCCATGCCGCGCCAGGTCTGCACGCACGCCGTAGTGACCATGTCGAAGATCGCTGTCAAGAGGACGCACGCGGGATGGGCACCTCCACCATGGAGATCACTTGCCGACCGGACGATCGAGCCAAGGAGCTCCGGGTTGGAGGCCCGGCCTGTGTCTCTCCATGGCGCTAGTCCAAAGGGTGCTTGGTGATGCGATGGCGTTGTTGCTACTTTTGGCGCTCTTTGGTTGATGTGAAGAAGATGACGCAACTATCATCCTTGTTTGTATCTTCTTTGAGTTTTGATTGACCGAAACTCCACGGTACTCGTATGAGCACGTGTACATACAAACGAAAAACAGCCATAGTTAGATTAAAGATCTATTGTAAAGAAAGAGACAGGATGGAACAAAACTTCCTGATCCCTATGTACGAAAAGTATTGTGACTCTCCTGTGAATGGAGTGATGTCCGGAACATCGGGGATCAAATTATCCGTTGATGATTGTTGATCGGTAGATGAAGATCGAAGAACGAAAACCATTTGCATCATAGCTCGATAGACGCCATGCCCCACGGTGGGCGCCAAATGTCGTGGGAGCGATTCTGACATTAGAGAGGGGTAGGATAATGGAGCATGATCTATCGAGATGCAAATGGGTGACACGGTGGTTTTAGCGAGTTCGGGCCTCTCACGATGGAGATAACAACCCTACGTCTCGTGCTCCGGAGAGGCTTTGCTTATTCATCATGAACATGAGTTACATAGTGTATTTGAGAGGGAGAAAGGAGAACGGATCTCCATGTCTGAGCTAAGTCTTGAGACTAATGGCGAGAGAGCCAAGGGAGAAGAAGCTACCCTGAGCTATGTGGTGGGGGTGGCTTATATAGAGTGCGCCACCCCCTCACCTCCTATGTTACAAGATGGGGCATTGATGCCATAATGTCGGCCCACTGCAAAACCTTCTCTATGCTTCGACTGGCTTGCCGACTGTTGGTCCTAGCATATCCAAGTGAGTCGTACTGCCGAGTGAGCCGTACTTCCGAGTGGTTTGTACTGCCAAGTGGATAGTATGAATGTATTTATCTGGACCCACCTGAAATGTGGACCCCATGCTGTTATGATATTTCGACCCTTCATGGGCCTACCTATTTTGTGTATACCCGACAACTACCTTGTTGGTGTGCTCGAAGTATTACTGTTTTGATGTCAATATTAGACTATTGTTTTGAATCTTACGGATCTGAATATTCATGCCACAATAAAGAATATTACATGGAAAATATGATAGGTAGCATTCCACATCAAAAAATCTGTTTTTTATCATTTACCTACTCGAGGACGAGCAAGAATTAAGCTTGGGGATGTTGATACGTCTCCAACGTATCTATAATTTTTGATTGTTCCATGCTATTGTATTATCTGTTTTGGATGTTTTATATGCGTTAATATGCTATTTTATATTATTTTTGGGACTAACCTATTAATCTAGAGCCTAGTGCTAGTTTTTGTTTTTTCCTTGTTTTTGAGAATTGCAGATAACGAATATTAAACGGAGTCCAAACTTAATAAAACGTTCGGAATGATTTTTTCTGGAACGAAAGGAAACCAGGATACTTGAGAACTAAGGCAGGAGAGCCACCATGGGGCCACAAGCCCTAGGGGCGCTCCGAGGGGGTAGGACGCGCCGGGCAGGCTTGTGAGCCCACGATAACTCTCCTAACCCTATTCTCCGGCCTATAAATTACCAAATATTCCATCATTATCAGAACGAGCCACAAAAACACTTTTCCGCCACAGAATGCCTCCGTTTTCGAGAGATCCAATCTTCGAGCCTTTTTCGGTAATCTGTCGGAGGGGGATTCGATCACGGAGGGCATCTACATCAACTCCATTGCCCTTTGATGATGTGTGAGTAGTTCACCACGGACTTTTGGGTCCATAGCTAGTAGCTAGATGGCTTATTCTCTCTCTCTTTGCTCTTCAATACCATGTTCTTCATGATCTTCATGGAGATCTATCCGATGTAATACTCTTTTGCAATGTGTTTGTCGAGATCCGATGAATTGTGGGTTTATGTTCAGATTATCCATGAATATTATTTGAGTCTTTCCTAAATTCTTATATGCATGATTTCATATCTTTGCAAGTCTCTTTGAGTTATTGGTTTGGTTTGTCCAACTAGATTCGTAGTTCTTGCAATGGGAGAAGTGCTTAGTTTTGGGTTCAATCTTGCGGTGTCCTCAACTAGTGACAAAGTAGGGGTAGCGAGGCACGTATTGTATTGTTGCCATCAAGGATAACAAGATGGGGTCTTCATCATATTGCTTGAGTTTATCCCTCTACATCATGTCATCTTACCTAATGCGTTACTCTCTTCTTCATGAACTTAATACTCTAGATGCAGGCAGGAGTCGGTCGATGTGTGGAGTAATAGTAGTAGATGCAGAATCGTTTCGATCTAGTTGACATGGACGTGATGGCTATATGCATAATCATTTCCTTGGATATCTTCATAATTATTCGCTTTTCTATCAATTGCTCGACAGTAATTTGTTCACCCACCGTAATACTTGCTATCATGAGAGAAGCCTCTAGTGAAACCTATGCCCCCTAGGTCTATTTTCCATCTTATACTTTCATATCTAAAACCAAAAATACCAAAAAATACTTTGCTGCATTATTTTTACCTTTTGTTTTACTTTCCGTTCAAGCAATCTATCTCTATCAGATCTCATCCTTGCAAGTAACCTTAAAGGGATTGACTATTGGAAATATGCCCTAGAGGCAATAATAAATTAGTTATTATCATATTTCCTTGTTCATGATAATCGTTTCTTATCCATGCTATAATTGTATTAAATGGAGACACATTACATGTGTGGGTAAATAGACAACACTCTGTCCCTAGTATGCCTCTAGTGAACTAGCTCGTTGATCAAAGATGGTCAAGGTTTCCTAGCCATTGACATGTGATGTCATTTGATAACGGGATCACATCATTAGGAGAATGATGTGATGGACAAGACCCAAACTACAAACGTAGCTTATGATCGTGTCAGTTTATTGCTATTGTTTTCTGCATGTCAAGTATATGTTCCTATGACCATGAGATCATGCAACTCACTGACATCGGAGGAGTACCTTGTGTGTATCAAACGTCGCAACGTAACTGGGTGACTATAAAGGTGCTCTACAGGTATCTCCGAGGGTGTCTGTTGAGTTGGCATGGATCAAGACTGGGATTTGTTACTCCGTGTGACGAAGAGGTATCGCAGGGCCCACTCGGTAATACAACATCACAATAAGCCTTGCAAGCAATGTGACTAAGTGTTAGTCACGGGTTCTTGTATTACAGAATGAGTAAAGAGACTTGCCGGTAACGAGGTTGAACTAGGTATGGAGATACCGACGATCGAATCTCGGGCAAGTAACATACCGAAAAACAAAAGGAACATCGTACGGGTTTAACTGAATCCTTGACATAGAGGTTCAACCGATAAATATCTTCATAGAATATGTAGGAACCAATGTGGACATCCAGGTCCCACCATTGGTTATTGACCGTAGAGGTGTCTTGGTCATGTCTACATAGTTCTCGAACCTGCAGGGTCTGCACACTTAAGGTTTGGTGACGTTTCAGTAGTATAGAGTTATGTATGATGGTGACCGAAGGTTGTTCGGAGTCCCAGATGAGATCCCAGACGTCATGAGGAGCTCCGGAATGGTCCGGAGGTAAAGATTGATATATAGGAAGGTGGTGTTTGGACTCTGGAAAGTTTCGGGCATTTTCGGTAGTGTACCGGGAGTGACGAATGGGTCCCGAGGACCCACCAGTGGGGCCAACCCACCCCATGGGCCTATGTGGCAACCCACCAGCCCATAGTGGGCCAGTTGGGTCGGCCAAGAAGGCCTATGCACAGGAGGAAAGAGAGGCAAACCGAATTGGGGTGGAAACCTCCCCAAACTCCACCTCTCTTGTGGGAGGAGGAGTCCTACTAGGAGGAGGACTCCTCCCCACTAGGTTCGGCCGAACCAAAGGAGAGCCCTCATTTTGGGCACAGCCTCCTCTCCCCTCCTCCTATATATATGAGTGGTTTTTGGGTTTTTTGGACAAGGATTTTTAGCCACGTCTAAACCCTACTTCTAGAACAAGTTCCTCTAGACTAGACTAGTTCCGCAGTGCTTAGGCGAAGCCTTGCCGGAATTGCTCCACCACCATCACCGGAGCGCCGTCACGCTGCCGGTGAACTCTTCTCCCTCTCCACTTCCTCTTGCTGGATCAAGATGGTGGAGATCGTCATCAAGCTGCACGTGTGTTGAACGCGGAGGTGCCGTCTGTTCGGCGCTAGATCGGAAGGATCGTGAACAAGATCGCCAGACCATTCGTGATGATTTCACGGGACGGATCATGATGAGATCACAGGACGGATCATGATGAGATCGCGGGTCGGATCGTGATGTGATCGCGGGATGCTCGGCGATTTGGATCGCGAAGATGTTCGACTACACCAACCGCATTTCTTAACGCTTCCTGCTTAGCGATCTACAAGGGTATGTAGATGCACTCTCCCTCTCGTAGATGCTCATCACCATGGATAGATCTGCGTGTGTGTAGGAAAATATTTTGTTTCCCATGCAACGTTCCCCAACATTGACAACCCCTTTATAGCATTGGGTGCAAGAGTTTGATTCCTTGTGTAGGTACACCTATTGGGGACTTGCTTGTATCTCCTACTGGATTGATAGCTTGGTTCTGAACAACCGAGGGAAATACTTATCTACTTTGCTGCATCACCCGTTCCTCTTCACGGAAACCAACGCATGCTCGAGAAGTAGCAAGAAGGATTTCTGGCGCCATTGCCGGGGAGATCTACATCAAGCCTACCAAGTACCCATCACTAACTCATCTCTTGCTTTTACATTATTTTACATTTGCCTCTCGTTTTCCTCTCCCCTACTTCTAAAATGATTTTCAGAAAATACCAAAAAGATTTGCCTTTTTATTCGCCCTTCTTCCGTTCGCCTTTTCGTTGGTATGTTTGCTTATGTTGCCATGTGCCTTTGATTTGCTTGAATCTTCGTTTGCTAAAAATCTATTGATATGGATCCTCATCCACTTTCTAATCTTTTCAAAAGACAAAATTATGATGAACCAATTGCTAGTGAGTTGAGTGCACTTGATTATCTCTATGAAGTTTTGCTTGAACATCATGAAAATTTTGATGACGTGTTGAAAGAAGAAAATTATAAAGTGATTCATGATATCTCCTTGAATAAAAAACATGATTGCCATGTTTTTAGTATGAATTATCTGAATATCCATGATGCTAATGATATGCAAAACCACAAGCTTGGGGATGCTATGCTTTATGAAGATGATATTTTTTGTTCCCCAAGTTTTGGTGATGACACATATGCTATAATTGATCATGAAAAGAATTCTTTGTGTGATAGTTATATTGTGAGATTCCTTCATGATGTTACTGAAAATTACTATGAGAGAGGAACATATGCTTTTACATATTGTAATAATATCAAGTTTCTTCTCTATGTGTTCAAAGTTTGGACATTATGCTTGTTTTGCCTTCCTATGGTAGTTGATTTTTGTTCCCATAATTTGTTTGCTCACAAAATCCCTATGCATAGGAAGTGGGTTAGACTTAAATATACTTGCCATGTGATTCATGATGTTCCTATTGTTGCAAATAGGAATTATGTTCCCGTAGATTTCATTGTTCTTGATATATAATGCAATCCTACATCTCCTATTATTCTTGGTAGACCTTTCCTTAGAACGATTGGTGCAATTATTAACATGAAAGAAGGAAATATTAGATTACAATCTACATTAAGGAAAGCAATGGAACACTTTCCTAGAAATAAAATAAGATTGCCTTATGAACCTATTATGAGATCTACTCTTGGATTACATACCAAATATGATAATACCTAGATCTATTGCGTTTTGCCTAGCTAGGGGCGTTAAACAATAGCGCTTGTTGGGAGGCAACCCAAATTTATATTTGTGTTATGTTTTTGCTTATGTTTTGGTGTATTTTTAACATTATTACTTCTGAAGTAATTGTGTTTTTATGTTTTAATTAGTGTTTGAGCCAAGTAAAACCTTTGGGGTGATCTACGGTGGTTGTTGATTTGATCTTGCTGAAAAACAGAAACTTTTGCGCTAAGTCCTGGAATTTTCTAACTTTTTAAGAGCGTAGAATTGATCTGAAAGTTTTACACAAGATTTATATACAAATTTCCCTGATTTTAATAAATTTTCATAATTTTTAGAGTTTCATAAGTCTTCGAAGTCTGTAGATTTCTACAGACTGTTCTGTTTTTGACAGATTCTGTTTTCTTTGTGTTGTTTGCTTATTTTGATGTACCTATGGGTTGTATCGGGGGGTATGAACCATGGAGAAGTTATAATACAATAGGTATTACACAAATACAACTAAATAAGGAGTTCAAAACAGTACCTAAAGTGGTGATTTATGTTTTTATACAAACGGATCTCATGAGTTTTCTGTTGAGTTTTGTGTTGTGAAGTTTTCAAGTTTTGGGTGAAGATTTGATGGACTATGGAATAAAGAGTGGCAAGAGGCTAATCTTGGGGATTCCCAAGGCACCCCAAGTCATATTCAAGGATACCAAAAAGCCTAATCTTGGGATGCCCCGGAAGGGGTCCCCTCTTTCGTCTTCAATCCATCGGTAAATTTACTTGAGGCCATATTTTTATTCACCACATGATATGTGTTTTGCTTGGAGTGTCTTGTATGATATGAGTATTTTCTTTTTAGTTTGCCACAATCATCCTTGCTGCACACATCTTTTGAGAGAGACACGCTGAATCATAAATTTATTATAATACTCTATGTGCTTCACTTATATCTTTTGAGCTAGGCAATGTTGCTCTAGTGCTTCACTTATATCTTTATAGATCATCGTGGTGTTATATTTTATAGAAATTATTAAACTCTCGTTCCTCACTTATATTATTTTGAGAGTTTCCTAATACAGAATGGTAATTTGTTTAGGTTATGAATTTATTCCTAATATAATTGGCATCCAAGAGGGATATAATAAAAACTGTCATATTAAGTGCATTAAAAACTATGAGATGTTTGATTCCTTGCATATAGTTTTGAGATAATAGAGATGGTAATATGAGAGTAATGCTAGTGAGTAGTTTTGAATTGGAAGATATACTTGTGTTAAAGCTTGTGATTCCCTTAGCATGCATGTATGGTGAACAGTTATGTAACGAAGTCGGAGCATGATTTGTTTAATGATTGTCGGCCTTTGTGTGAGGGTCGGGAGCACACGATGGTTAACTCCTACCAACCTCTCCCCTAGGAGCATGCGTATAATGCTTTGTCTGATAACTAATAGACTTCTGCAATAAGTATGCGAGTTATTTATGACTAATGTTGAGTCCATGGATTATACGCACCCTCACCCTTCCATCTTTGCTAGCCTCTCTAGTATCGCGCAAATTTCGCCGGTACACCAAACCTCCTTCCTCAAAACAGCCACCATATATTCCTCAAAATAGACAACATACCTACCTATTATGGCATTTCCATAGCCATTCCAAGATATATTTCCATGCAACTTCCACCATTTAGTTTTTCATGACTTGCACCATCACTTCATATTGCATATACAGTCATACTTTGTCATAGGTATCGAGTTGTAATTTTTTTTGTGTTATAAGTAAATAAAAGTGTGTTGATTTTTCATTAATAGAGCCATGACTCCCTCACAAGTTGGGATGATGGAAGCCATGACTCCCTCACAAGTTGGGATGAGTATCCGGACTTCACAAAAAAAATAAAAGAGGCGAGCGAAGCCCAAACAAAAAAATAAAAGAGGCCAAAGAAGCCCACCAAAATAAAAATAAAGGTAAAGAAAGAAAAAATGAGAGAAAGAGAGAAGGGACAATTGTTACTACCACTTTCCACACTTGTGCTTCAAAGTAGCACCATGATCTTCATGATAGAGAGTCTCCTATTTTGTCACTTTCATATAACTAGTGGATATTCATTTTGCATGACCACTTAGTTTTCTTTTTGAGCTTTCATACACTTATAAATTTAAGTGAATTTGTTGCATGGCAATACCTACTCACTCACATTGATATCTATTGATGGGCGTCTCCATAGCCTCTTGATACGCCTAGTTGATGTGAGACTATCTTCTCCTTTTTCTCACTGCACCTCCTCCATATTCTATTCCACCTATAATGCTATATCCATGGCTCATGCTCATGTATTGCATGAGAGCTGAAAAGGTTTGAGAACACCAAAAGTTTGAAACAATTGCTTGACTTGTTCATCGAGGTTGTGCATGATTTAGATACTTTGTGGGGGAAGATGGAGCATAGCCAAACCATATGATTTTGTAGGGATAACTTTCTAAGGCCATGTTATTTCGAAAGGACACGACTACCTTGTTGGTGTGCTCGAAGTAGTACTGTTTTATGTCAATATTAGACTATTGTTTTGAATCTTACGGATCTGAATATTCATGCCACAATAAATAATATTACATGGATAAATATGATAGGTAGCATTCCATAGCAAAAATTATGTTTTTTATCATTTACCTACTCGAGGACGAGCAGGAATTAAGCTTGGGGATGTTGATACGTCTCCAACGTATCTATAATTTTTGATTGTTCCATGCTATTATATTATCTGCTTTGGATGTTTTATATGCATTAATATGCTATTTTATATTATTTTTGGGAGTAACCTATTAATCTAGAGCCTAGTGCTAGTTTCTTTTTTTCCTTGTTTTTGAGAATTGCAGATAAGGAATATTAAACAGAGTCCAAAAGGAATAAAACCTTCGGAATGATTTTTCTAGAACGAAAGGAAACCAGGAGACTTGAGAACCAAGGCAGGAGAGCCACCGTGGGGCCACAAGCCCTAGGGGCGTGCCCAGGGGGGTAGGATGCGCTGAGCAGGCTTGTGGGCCCACGACAGCTCTCCCAAACCTAATCTTCGGCCTATAAATTCCCAAATATTCCATCATTATCAGAAAGAGCCACGAAAACACTTTTCTGCCGCCAGAAGCCTCCGTTCCCGAGAGATCCAATCTTGGAGCCTTTTCCGGTAATTTGACGGAGGGGGATTCGATCACGGAGGGCATCTACATCAACTCCATTGCCCCTTCGATGATGTGTGAGTAGTTCACCACAGACCTTCGGGTCCATAGCTAGTAGCTAGATGGCCTCTTCTCTCTCTTTGCTCTTCAATACCATGTTCTTCATGATCTTCATGGAGATCTATCCGATGTAATACTCTTTTGCAGTGTGTTTGTCGAGATCCGATGAATTGTGGGTTTATGTTCAGATTAGCCATGAATATTATTTGAGTCTTTCCTGAATTCTTATATGCATGATTTCATATCTTTGCAAGTCTCTTCAAGTTATTGGTTTGGTTTGGACAACTAGATTGGTAATTCTTGCAATGGGATAAGTGCTTAGTTTTGGGTTCAATCTTGCGGTGTCCTCACCTAGTGACAAAGTAGGGGTAGCGAGGCATGTATTGTATTGTTGCCATCAAGGATAACAAGATGGGGTTTTCATCATATTGCTTGAGTTTATCCCTCTACATCATGTCATCTTACCTAATGCGTTACTCTATTCTTCATGAACTTAATACTCTAGATGCAGGCAGGAGTCGGTCAATGTGTGGAGTAATAGTAGTAGATGTTGAATCATTTCAGTCTACTTGACACGGACATGATGCCTATATGCATAATAATTGCCTTGGATATCTTCATAATTATTCGCTTTTCTATCAATTGCTCGACAGTAATTTGTTCTCCCACTGTAATACTTGCTATCATGAGAGAAGCCTCTAGTGAAACCTATGGCCCCCGTGTCTATTTTCCATCTTATACTTTTAGATCTAAAACCAAAAATACTTTGCTGCATTATTTTTACCTTCTATTTTACTTTCTGTTCAAGCAATCTATCTCTATCAGATCTCATCCTTCCAAGTAACCTTAAAGGGATTGACAACCCCTTTATAGGGTGGGTCCCTTATAGCGTTGGGTGCAAGAGTTTGATTCCTTGTGTAGGTACACCTATTGGGGACTTTCTTGTATCTCCTACTGGATTAATATCTCGGTTCTCAACAACTGAGGGAAATACTTCTCTACTTTGATGCATCACCTGTTCCTCTTCATGGAAACCAATGCATGCTCGAGAAGTAGCATTGAACCTGTTAATGTTGAAGAGGAAACTATTACTTATAATGTTGATCCTGTTATTCATGTCGCTTATATTGAGAAACAACCTTTCCCCGTTAGAATAAAGGAACATGCTAAAGCTTCAACTGTGGTTCGTAAGAGCTTTGGTAGACCACCTACACCCTCTGAACAAATTAAAGTTGAACCTATTATTGCTTTTGTTAAAGATCTCTTGGTCAATAATATTGATGGGCATGTTATTCATTTCTTTGATGAAGCTACTAGAATTGCTAGGCCTGATACTAAGAGTAAACATAGACCAGTGGTTGGCATGCATGTTGTTTCGGTTAAAGTAGGAGATCATTGTTATCATGGCTTGTGTGATATGGGTTCTAGCGTGAGTGCAATTCCCTTTTCCTTATACAAAGAAATTATGCATGATACTGCACCTGTTGAACTAGAGGAAATTGATGTTACTATTAAGCTTGCCAATAGAGATACTATTGCACCAGTTGGGATTGTTAGATATGTTGAAGTCTTGCGTGGGAAAATAAAGTATCCTACTGATTTTCTTGTTCTTGGTTCCCTATAAGATGATTTTTCCCATTATATTTGGCAGACCCTTCTTGAATACTGTTAATGCTACGATTGATTGTGAGAAAGAAACAGTTAATGTGAGTTTTGGGCTCATGAGTTCAATTTCTCTAAAAATTTTAGACGACCCCACGACAAAGAATTGCCTAGTAGAGATGAAATTATTGGTCTTGCTTCTCTTGTTGTGCCTCCTACTGATCCTTTAGAACAATATTTGCTAGACCATGAAAATAATATGCATATGTATGAGAGGAATGAAATAGATAAAAATTCTTTGATCAGCAGCCTGTTTTGAAACACAATCTACCGGTTGAAGTACTTGGGGATCCTCCTCCACCCAAGGGTGATCCCGTGTTTGAGCTTAAACAATTACCTGATGCTTTGAAATATGCTTATCTTGATGAAAAGGAGATGTATCATGTTATTATTAGTGCTAACCTTTCAGAGCATGAAGAAAAGAGATTATTGGAAACTCTGAGGAAGCACCATGCTGCTATTGGATATACTCTTGATGATCTTAAGGGCATTAGTCCCACTTTATGTCGGCATAAAATTAATATGGACCCTAATGCCAAACCATTTGTTGATCACCAACAACGCTTGAATCCTAAGATGAAAGAGGTGGTAAGAAAATAAATACTCAAGCTTCTGGAGGCAGGTATAATTTACCCTGTAGCTGATAGTAGATGGGTTAGTCTCGTTCATTGTGTCCCCAAGAAAGGAGGTATCACCGTTGTTCCTAATGATAAGAATGAATTGATCCCACAAAGAATTGGTACAGGTTATAGAATGGTAATTGATTTTAGGAAATTAAATAAAGCTACTAAGAAAGATCATTACCCTCTACCTTTTATTGGTCAAATGCCTGAACGATTATCCAAACATACTCATTTTTTGCTTTCTAGATGGTTACTCTGGTTTCTCTCAAATACCTGTGTCAAAAGAGGATCAAGAAAAAAACCACCTTTACTTGCCCTTTTGGTACCTTTGCTTATAGACGTATGCCTTTTGGTTTATGCAATGTACCTGCTAACTTTCAAAGATGTATGATGGCTATATTCTCTGACTTTTGTGAAAAGATTCTTGAGGTTTTGATGGATGATTTTTCCGTTTACAGAACTTCCTTTGATGATTGCTTGAGCAACCTTGATCTAGTTTTGCAGATATGCGAAGAAACTAAACTTGTCTTGAATTGGGAGAAGTGCCACTATATGGTTAATGATGGCATTGTCTTGGGACACAAAATCTCCAAAATAGGTATTGAAGTTGATAAAGTTAAAGTTGATGTTATTGAAAAATTATCATGTCCTACAATTATCAGAGGTATAAGAAGCTTTCTTGGTCATGCTGGTTTCCATAGGAGGTTTATTAAACATTTCTCTAAGATTTCTAGGCCCTCACTAATCTTTTAGAAAAATATGTTCCATTCGTTTTTGATGATGATTGTGTAGAAGCATTTGAAATCCTAAAGAATGCTTTGATTTCCGCACCTATTGTTCAACCACCTGATTGGAACCTACCCTTTTAAATTATGTGTGATGCTAGTGATTATGTTGTTGGTGCTATTCTAGTACAAAGAGTTGATAAGAAATTAAATGTTATCCATTATGCTAGTAAAACTCTAGACAGTGCTCAATGAAACTATGCTACTACTAAAAAGGAATTTTTAGCAGTCGTGTTTAGTTGTGATAAGTTTAGACTTATATTGTTGATTCCATGGTAACTGTTGACACCGATCATGTTTCTATTAAGTACCTCATGGAAAAGAAAGATGCTAAACTTAGACTTATTAGCTGGGTTCTTTAGCTACAAGAATTTGATTTGCGTATTTTTTATAGAAAGGGTGCTGATAACCCCGTAGCAGATAACTTATCTAGGTTAGAAAATGTTCTTGATGACCCACTACCTATTGATGATAGCTTTCCTGATGAACAATTAGCTATAATAAAGGCTTCACGTAATGCTCCATGGTATGCTGACTATGCTAATTACATTGTTGCTAAATTTATACCGCCTTATTTCACATACTAACAAAAGAAAAAGTTCTTCCATGATTCAAGACATTTCTTTTGGGATGATCCACACCTTTATAAAGAAGGAGTAGATGGTATTATTAGATGTTGTGTACCTGAGCATGATCAGGAATAGATCCTACAAAAATGTCACTTTGAGGCCTACGAAGGACACCATGCCGGAGAGAGAACTGCACACAAGGTACTTCAATCTGGTTTTTATTGGCCAACTCTCTTCAAGGATGCTCGTAAGTTTGTCTTGTCTTGTGATGAATGTCAAAGAATTGGCAATATTAGTAGACGTCAGGAAATGCCTATGAATTACTCTCTTGTTATTGAACCATTCGATGTTTGGGGTTTCGACTACATGGGACCTTTTCCACAATCTAACGGGTATACTCATATTCTAGTTGATGTTGATTATGTTACTAAGTGGGTAGAAGCTATTCCAACTAGTAGCGTTGATCATAACACTTTTATTAAAATGCTTAAAGAAGTTATTTTCCCTAGATTTGGAGTCCCTAGATATTTAATGACTGATGGTGGTTCACACTTTATCCATGGTGCTTTCTGTAAATTGCTTGCTAAGTATGATGTTAATCATAGAATTGCATATCCTCATCATCCTCAGTCTAGTGGTCAAGTAGAATTGGGCCATAGGAAAATTAAATTGATTTTGCAGAAGACTATTAATAGATCTAGGAAGAATTGGTCTAAGAAACTTGATGATGCACTGTGGGCTTATAGAACTGCTTACAAGAACCCTATGGGTATGTCTCTGTATAAAATGGTTTATGGTAAAGCATGTAACTTACCTCTTGAGCTAGAACATAAAGCTTATTGGGCAATTAAAGAGCTCTATTATGATTTCAAACTTGCTGGTGAGAAGAGTTTATTCAACATTAGATCACTTGATGAATGGAGAACCCAGGCCTATGAGAATGCCAAGTTGTATAAAGAAAAGGTTAAGAGATGGCATGATAGAAGGATACAAAAGCGCAAATTTAATGTAGGTGATCATGTCTTGCTATACAATTCTCGTTTAAGATTTTTTGCAGGAAAACTTCTCTCTAAATGGGAAGGGCCTTACATAATTGAGGAAGTATATTGTTCCGGTGCCATCAAGATCAACAAGACCGAAGGCAAAAACCCAAAGGTGGTAAACAGGCAAAGAATCAAACATTATATCTCAGGTACTCCCAGAAATGTTGAGACCAATATTATTAATACCATAACTCCAGAGGAGTACATTAGGGAGACCTACCAGAACATTACAGACTCCGAAAAGGAATAGGTATGTGGTACGGTAAGTAAACCAACTCCAAAAAAATTTCAATGGAAAATTTTATCCGTTTTGGAATATTTAAAAAATTAGGAAAATTTAAAGTAGTCTGAATAGTGCATGAGGAGGCGACAAGCCTGGGGGCGCGCCCTACCCCCCTGGGCGCGCCCCTTTGGCTTGTGGCTACCTCGTGTACCATCCGGGCTCCGTTTTCTTGTGGTATACTCCTTTGGGTCGGTAAAATTTCATTATATAATCTCCCGAAGGTTTTGACTCCCGTATCACAGCAATACCTCCTATTTTCTTTTTGAGTTGTTTCCGCAGCAGATTTAGAGCAATATGTCGTCCCAAGATTCGATGGGGAGAGCTATATATCACGTTATCTTGCGAATCCCAAGCTCTATGGGGACTTGAATCCTTATGGATTGTTCTCGGAGGAGGAACAAGAAGGCAAGTGCGAGGAAGAAAGCTTGGACGAAGACGAGGCCCCCTGCCTCTGCCAGGATATATGCACGTGGAGTTCAAGAAATCAAGCCTCACAAACACAAGGCGAAAACCCAAGGTTCTATTTATCCCTTATCGTTTCCTGCAGGAGAGCAAGGAAGAATTATGTCAAAGGATATTGAAGCTCGAGCAGGAAGTGGGCGATCTAAGGGGACATAATTTTATGCTTAGGAGGAAACTAGACAAGCTTCCAACCCCATCCGCAACTCCACCGTCACCACATCCGAAGCAAGACAACTAAACACATGGGTATGGGCACTCCCCTTGGCTTGTGCCAAGCTTGGGGGAGGTGCCCCGGTATCGTATCACCATCACATCCTTTATTTTTATCGTTTTTCTTAGTTCGATCCTTTTGGTTATATCTTGATTTAGTAGAATAAAGTTTTCGTGTGATCTAGTCTTGAGTTTTTGTTTTATGTTCCCCCTATGTAAGCAAGCCTGAGTGTTATAATAAAGAGTAGTTTTGAGTTGAGGGATTAGCTTGTTTGTTATGATCTTGATCTTGAGAAAAAAATAGAAAGAAGTGTAGAATAAAAGCAAAGAGTATATATGCTAGTCTTATGAGGAGTGATAACTTCACATATAAGAAGTATGTCGATTGAAACTTGTTGTGGGTTGAAAAACATAGCTTTTGGTCATTCTGGCAATTAAAAGGAAGTAATAAAGAAAGAGAGGTTCACATCTAAATATATTATCTTGGACATCTTTTATGGTTGTGAGCACTCATTAAAATATTATATGTTAAGAAGTTGATGTTGGACAAGGAAGACAACTTAATGGGTTATGTTTGCTTACTTCCGAATAGAAGGTATATGGTTATAGATCCTTCAACATGTGTCGCTTGCTTCCACCTCACATCAGCCAAAATTTCCGCACCAAGTAGAGATACTACTTGTGCATCCAAACACCCTCAACCCAGTTGTGCCATGAGAGTCCACCATACGCACCTATGGATTGAGTAAGATCATTCAAGTACGTTGTCATCGGTGCAAGCAATACAAAATTGCTCTCTAAATATGTGTTATCTATTAGTGTGAGGAAAATAAGCTTTATACGAACTTGTGATAGGGAAGAAATAAAAGTGACAGACTACATAATAAAGTTCTCTATCACAAGGGGCAATATAAAGTGACATTCTTTTGCATTAAGGGATTGTGCATCCAACTATAAAAGCGCATGACAACCTGTGCTTCCCTCTATGAAGGGCCTATCTGTTACTTTTATTTTCTAGAACTTACCTTTATGCAAGAGTCGTGGTGATCTCCATCACTTTCCTTACTCGGCCTTTATCTCTTGGCAAGCATCATGTGTTGGGGAATGATCTAGACACATATATCCACTCCGAAGTGGGTGAGCATGAGCTATTACAGTTGACATTACCCTTGAGGTAAATAGTTGGGAGGCAACATGTAGCGACCCGACCTGAAAGGTCAAGTCTCCGGTGTTTCCGTACCATCCCAAGATCATGCTGGTACACACACGGTACATCAATGTATATATCAAAGGGAAATCACACAGCATTATATTAATCGAAATCTCATATCGAGTCCTTTATTACAATAAATATTACAATAAAGTGGCCAAAGGCCAACTCATGAGAATATCTAAGTCTTGCGGAAGCGTCGACGGTAGATGAGTCCATCCGACTCCAAGGGCATCTCACTGAGCATAGAACGCGTCCTCACTCCTGGTCGGACAAATACTCTGCAACATGATACGTTGCAGCCGTGTAGGTCAGCATATGGAATATGTCGGCAAAGTCACAAGAGAGGGGTGAAAAATAATCAGCTAGTCTATATGCTTATATGGCAGATGGTGGTGTAAGTTTTTGCGTAAAGCCAAGTTTTTCCTACATCAAGAGAGGGGCTAAGCAAAATATTACTAAGTTGGTTTATTAATGAGATGGTTCCACCAACCAATTCTCATACCCAAAATTGTTAATACCCACATCATCATATTAATTGTGTTGAGAGTTCCGGAAGTTTCAATTCCTTTGGCTCAAGTCGTCCATGACCGTGGACGCGGCTAATCGATTAGGTTTGGAATACTCTGTAGAGTTTTGCACACGTTCCCCACAATATTTGGTCGCCTCCGTTTGATTTCTCGCACTTCAGGGTTTTTGAGAAACGGATGACCAAAACATGGTCTTCCAAAGGGTTTCCCTGCGACTCTGTCGGTGCCCATCCTTTCCTACCGTTCTTCTACCTCTCGTAGCACCGCCTGTCCAGGGTCACCATGATATCCAACCAAGCCAGAGCCCATAATGACTTGTGGCTGTGCAGGTAAGCCTTGGGTTTTAAAGCATCCATCCATCTCTTTGTGCCTGGGTGGACCTTTCCGCGTGAATACTGGCCATCTCCAGCATCACCTAGGCAAATCCACTGGTTTCTCCAGGGTGCCGTTCAACCATCATCCACCCTGAGGTATGTTGAAAACTCGGGGTCTTAAATCTTGATCATTATGTAGGTCTTGAAATTATTAACTCTCTCAACTCTCATGAATCACACAACCAACCCCGTCTACTAATAGCATAGCAAAAGTAAAACAACGTTTCCCGGGGCCAAAGTTGTCAAAGAGGGTTGAGAGGGGTACCTACCACATGATACTACTATAATGTAACCAAGTTTCCAACTAACCTATCTTGCATGCAACTGGGGAGATGGTAGAACTAATGCATATAAAACATGGGTAAACATGGTCAAAGTGACTTGCCTGATTGATGATCTTCGTACGTGAGTGACTCTAAGTAACAAGCTTCGCACTCTGGATAATCTAACGAAACAAACAAGCACTCAATAAGCATACAACAAAATAACAACTCAAAACATTCAGCAAAGAAGTATTAAACAATCAAGGCAAACAATGCACAAAATCACTAGCAAGAAAAACACACAAGATTTTGTTTTCAAAAAGGTGAGAGGTGAAAACACTACTGACATAATGAAACCATTTGTACTAACAAAACAATTGTTGTCAGCAAGGAAACAATAGAATATTTTATTAATAAACAGAATATAATCAATTTAAGTTTGTTGGGAAAAGTTTAGTAAAGTTTATACAAGTTTGTGATAAACACTATATGAATCAACTATAGTTATATTAACAAAAGAATGAAAAACTAAACTTATTATTTATTTGTAAAACATGTTCTTAACAGAAAATAATTTACAATTAAATCTGTCTTAGAAAACAGAATTAAAATATACAAAACTTTGTTTGAAAACAAAACTATTACTAGTTAGTTGTTTTAATCAAATTATGCCTATTTGAAAAGAAGTTGTGATTCCTATGTTAAATAAAATTAAACTAAGCAAATTTATATTTTTATTAACAGTGAGTAAAACACTAAATGTTTATTAACATAACCTAATAAACAATAAGACCAAATCTAATTTAAACTAATTAAAATTAAGTATATAAAATTATATTATAATACTAGACAGATTCTGTTTTTAACTGAAACACAAATCAAATATATCCTAAAAATCCTCAAACTAAACATGGGTATAGTCCTAACCAATATCAAACAGTAGCAAAAAGAATCATATCGAAATCTATTTTTAAACTCTAGTTATTCAGATTTGTAGATTTTGAGCAAATTTGATTAAATTCAAATTTTAGAGGTCAAATTTGAAATTTAAAAGTACAGGGTGAAACTACATGAAAAATGTGAGCTATTGCAAAAAGAATCAACTCAAAACACTAAATAGATTAAAAGATATAAGCAAAACAATTTTTAAAAACATTCTGTTAATTAAAACAAAAACTGAAAAAGGAAAATGTTTTGCGACGGTCAGGGGGCTACGTGGCGCTGTCCGATTGGCTAAGGGGGGTGTGTGCTCGAGGATTACGGGCGGGCGACCGATCGGTAAAGGATACCGGTTCGGACTTAAGTCCGTTCTAATCTGGGTCGTCGATTCCAGATCGAACGAGTGGGGATGCTCACAGTGTTAAGAGTCGCCGGCGTCGGGGTTCTCCGGCGAGTCCGGTAGCGGCGAATGCGACGACGAGGTGCTCCGATGGTCGGGGAAGACGGGGAAGTGGTCCGGGCGACGGCGACGGTTCTCCGGAGTCGATTGGTGGCAAAGGTGGGACGAACGGTGGACGGAGACGGTGGCTACGCTCGACGGCGAGATTCGATGGTGGCGCTACTCTGGCGAGCAATTGCGCGAGAGAGATAGGGGGCTTGGGGGGAAATGGATGCGGGGAAGCAGCGCCCTTATATAGGTGCTCGGGGGTGCGGAGGAGGAGAGAGGGGAGAGATCCGGTGAGGGGGAGACGGTCGGCGAGTCGGGTCCGGCGCGCGCGGGGAAGGAGAAGACGACCGTTTCGGGGCAACGGTCGGTCGGGTGGGGTCCGGTTGGAGTGAGAGAGAGGGAAGTGAATGCGCTCGGTCGGCCGACCGGTAACGGTCTCGGCTTTTAAAGCCGGTGGGCCGGCCCGTTAAATACCAGAAACGGTTACCGTTTCTTTTTAATAATATTCCAGAGACATTCAAAAGCTTTTAAAGCATTCAAATCGTCTCTAAATTTAGGGGTATTATATATCAAAATTAACATAATAATAAATGCTATTTAATGAACATTTCTATTCTGTCATTTGAACACTTTGAAAAAAAAATATTTTCAGAAATTGCCTAATTGTTTTTAAACCCTTTTTGCAAATATTTTCAAAATAACTCCTGGTTATTTTTGTTCAAATACATCACCAATTAGTCCCTGGTGTGTAGTGTCATGTTCCTCCTCTCTTATTTGAACTTTTAACCAAAATTTCAAATAGGTGAAAGCAACTTAGGGAAAAGTAGAAAGAGCTTTCTGAAATCCAGAAGAGACATTTCAACTAACACATAAAATCAAGCAATGATGCTGCTAGATGCATAGCTATAATCATAACATTCCAAAAATGGAATTTTGGGATGTTACAAACCTACCCACCTTAAGATGAATCTCGCCCTCGAGATTCGGGTTGGCTAGAAAATAGGTGCGGATGGTCTCTACGAAGATCTTCTTCGCGTTCCCAGGTGGCTTCTTCCTCGGTATGGTGACTCCACAAAACTTTACAGAACTTGATAATCTTGCTGCGGGTAACTCGGTTGGATGTCTCGAGGATCTTGACAGGCTTCTCCTCATAAGTCAGATCACTTTCAAGTTGTATGGCCTCTAGGGGCACTGTGTCTCGCAAAGGGATATCAGCCATCTCGGCATGACATTTCTTCAGCTGGGAAACATGGAACACATCATGAACCTCGGATAATCCTTCCGGCAATTCCAGTTTGTATGCGACTTCACCTCTACGTTCAAGAATTTTGTAGGGGCCTATGAATCTGGGTGCTAATTTTCCTTTAACACCAAATCTCTTGATTCCTCGAAGCGGGGATACGCGAAGATATGCTCTGTCTCCCACTTCATATGTCACTTCTTTACGTTTGCTGTCAGCATAACTCTTCTGTCGAGATTGAGCTATCTTGAGTCTGTCACGAATCAACCTGACTTTCTCTTCAGAATCTCGGATAAGGTCGGGACCAAAAAGTTGTCGGTCTCCAACACCATCCCATGTCAATGGTGTTCTGCATCTCCTTCCGTATAAAGCTTCGAAAGGGGCCATCTTTAGACTGGTCTGATAACTGTTGTTGTATGAGAATTCTGCGTAAGGCAAGTTATCGTCCCAACTAGAACCATAGTCTAGTGCACAAGCTCTCAACATGTCTTCCAGAATCTGGTTGACTCTCTCAGTCTGTCCATCTGTCTGCGGATGAAAAGCTGTCCTGAACTCTAGCCTTGTACCCAAAGTTTCATGTAACTGATGCCAAAACTTTGAAGTAAATTGTGTTCCTCTATCTGACACGATACTCCTCAGAACTCCATGCAGACATACGATCCTGGTCATATATATCTTGGCTAGCTTAGCACTGGTATAAGTGGTCTTTACCGGGATGAAGTGAGCTACCTTGGTCAAGCGATCAACCACTACCCAGATGGAATCATAACCTGAACGGGTCCTGGGTAATCCTGTGATGAAATCCATACCAAGCATTTCCCATTTCCACTCGGGTATCGGCAAAGGTTGGAGTAACCCTGCTGGTTTCTGATGTTCTGCCTTCACTCCCTGACAAACATCACATATTGCAACATGTTCCGCAATATCTTTCTTCATACCTATCCACCAATAACTTTCCTTTAAATCCAGATACATCTTGGTGTTGCCTGGGTGTATCGAGTAAGGTGAATCGTGGGCTTCCTGAAGTATCAACTTCCTGAGCTCTGGGTCATTGGGCACATAGATTCGGTTCTCAAACCACAAAGTTCCGTGTTCATCCTCACGAAAACCTTTAGCTTTACCCACTTCCATTCTCTGCTTTATCTCAGCTATCTCCTTGTCCGATTTTTGGGCTTCACGAATTCTTTCGGTCAAGGTGGACTGAATTTCCAGTGTGGCAATATATCCTCTTGGGACTATCTCTAGCTTGAGCTCTCTGAGATCATCGACTAACTCTTGGGGTAATCTTCCAGCTGTGAGTGTGTTCACATAAGTTTTACGACTCAAGGCATCGGCTACAACATTAGCCTTACCTGGATGGTAGTGTAATCTCATGTCATAGTCCTTGATTAACTCTAACCATCGTCTCTGTCTGAGGTTCAACTCTTTCTGCGTGAAAATATACTTCAGGCTCTTATGGTCGGTGTAAACATCACAATTGTTTCCGATAAGAAAATGTCTCCAGGTCTTGAGTGCGTGCACTACGGCTGCTAGTTCCAAATCATGGGTGGCATAATTCAACTCATGAGGTCGTAGTTGTCTGGATGCATAAGCTACAACCTTTCCATCCTGCATAAGTACTCCTCCAAGTCCTTGACGTGAAGCATCACAATAAACCTGGAAATCCTTCCGAATATTGGGCAAGATCAACACTGGGGCTGTGACCAAACGTTTCTTCAACTCCTGGAAACTGGCTTCACATTCCTCAGTCCAAATATACTTAGATTCTTTCTTCAACAACTCTGTCATGGGCTTGGCAATCTTTGAGAAATTCTCAATGAATCTCCGGTAATATCCGGCAAGTCCGAGGAAACTGCGGATCTCCTTAACTGAGGTAGGGGACTTCCACTCGGTGACGGCTTCAACCTTAGCAGGGTCCACTGCTATTCCATCTCCGGAAATAACATGTCCAAGGAATCCGACTTCCGTCAGCCAAAATTCACATTTGCTGAACTTGGCATATAGTTGATGCTCTCTCAACTTCTCCAGAACTAAACGCAAATGTTCCTTATGCTCTTCCTCGTTCTTGGAGAATATCAGAATGTCATCGATGAACACCACAACAAACTTGTCTAGGTATTCCATGAATACTTTGTTCATCAAATTCATGAAGTAGGCAGGAGCATTAGTCAATCCAAAGGACATGACCGTATACTCATACAAGCCATACCTCGTGGTGAAAGCTGTTTTGGGTATATCCTGTTCACGAATTTTTAACTGGTGATACCCTGATCGAAGATCGATCTTGGAGAATACTTTGGCTCCTACTAGCTGATCAAACAAATCATTAATCATCGGCAGAGGGTACTTGTTCTTGATAGTCACCTCGTTCAAGGCACGATAGTCAGCTACCATTCTCAAAGATTTATCCTTCTTCTCCACCAAAAGTACTGGGCTCCCCAAGGTGATGAACTTGGGCGAATATACCCCTTGTCCAATAACTCCTTGATTTGCTTCTTGATTTCCAACAGATCATTTGCGGGCATCCGATAGGGTCTCTTGGAAATTGGGGCTGTCCCTGGCTGTAGCTCTATTAGGAACTCAATCTCCCTATCTGGTGGCATGCCTAGTAATTCTTCCGGAAATACATCCAGATAATCTTTTACCACAGGTACTTCCTCCTGAACAACTCCTGTGAGGGCATTTAACCTAGCACTCATACGTGTGCGTCGGGATACATACTTAATCCTCTTGTTCTCCGGGGTGGTGAGTGAAACAGACTTGCTGGGGCAATCAAGATTACCTTCGTACTTGGTCATCCAATCCATGCCTAGGATTACATCCAATCCTTGTGACTCTAAGACGATGAGGTCGGTGGGAAAAACATGATTTCCTATATTGAGTTTCAAGGCATGGCATCCTATCCCTGCCATCATCATACCTCCTGGGGAACTGACCTTAATGGGCTGACTAAGGGTTTTGGTCGGCAAACCATACTTATCCACAACTACCCTTGATACGAATGAATGAGTTGCACCGGAATCAAAAAGTACTGTAACCGAGCGTGAATGCAATAAAAACTTACCAACCACAGTCTCGGGTTGATCATAGACTTCTTCCACGTCGAGATGGTTCACCTGGGCACGAGGAAAAGGGTTTGGCTTCTTGGCTACGGAGTTGTCGTTGTTGTTGCCGTTTCCACTGCCTTGCTTGCTCTGGGGACACTCAGTAGCATAGTGCCCTGTCTTCTGGCACTTGAAACAGGTGATGTGACTCAGATCCTTCTGAGTAGGAACTTGACGGTGCTGGTTGTGGTTCCCATTCCCATTGTCACTCTTGAAGTTACCATGGTTGGGACGGTTGTTCCCATTTCCTTCATGATGGTGGCCTCCATGGTTGTGCACCACATGAGTGTGCCTTCCAAACTTACCGGTACCTGATCCGGTATTTCCTGAGTATGGGGAGTAGCGAGCCTTCTGATGAGCTCCAGAGTTGAACTTCCCCTGAGTGTACTTCCGCTTGCGGTTCTCAATTTGCTGTTGTTTACCCTCCAGAATAAGGGCCTTGTCCACCAACTCTTGGTAGTTGTTGAAAGTAGCCACTACCAGCTGTATGCTCAACTCGTCGTTGAGTCCTTCCAGAAACTTTTCTTGCTTGGCCGCATCATCGGCCACATCTCCTGGGGCATAACGGGCCAACATGCTGAACTCTTCCACATATTGGGCCACAGAGCGATTACCCTGGCACAAGTTGCGAAACTCGCGCTTCTTTAGACTCATGGCTCCAGCTGAAACATGAGCGGTGCGGAAAGCAAGCTTGAACTGCTCCCAAGTCACATCTGCAATAGGATAAGTGGTGGTGTAATTCTCCCACCATGATGCTGCTGGTCCTTCCAGTTGATGTGCGGCAAATCGCACTTTCTCAGCGTCAGTACATCCAGTGGTGACAAGTTCTCTCTCCATCTTACGGAGCCAGTCATCTGCCACAATGGGCTCAGTGCTGCTGGAGAAAGTTGGAGGGTTCAACCTCAGAAAACGGGTGAGATTGTCAGTCGGGGGTGGATGGTGGTTGTGGTTATTGTTGTTCTGATTGTTGGTCTGATTCTGAATCAATAGTTGCATCAGTGCATTCTGTTGCTGAAGGAGTTGAGTGAGTTCCGGCGAAAAAGTGAAGTCGGTCTCACGTCGTGGAGGCATCTTGCTGTTTTCAGAGGGATGAGAATTAGAATAGAAGAAGGGTCTAGAAGAAATTCACTACCCATATGCAATGCAACAAACATATCACACCAAACACTCATTCATTTATTCTATCAATGACAAACATTGAGATACAAATCTCAATCAACTATGCATCGACCTACGCTTTAACGACGAAAATAAAAGATACATGAAGGGCATAACTAATGTTTTTCCTTAGAAGTGCATAGTCGTAGGTCGTCCGGTGGTGCTTTCCTCATAGTCTTCATCGTCGCTGATGAAGGGTGCCATGTCTCCTTCGGGGTGAAGGTTTTCCCCCATGTCTAGCTGCTCCTCCAGAGTTGCGATGCGTGCATTCTGCTCATCAATCCTCTCTAGGAAGTCCTTCACTTCATGCTCGTGTTCATAGTTGGCCTCTCGCAGATCAGCTTCAAGGTCCAGCTCGCGGTTCATCAAATTCTTGATTGTCTTTGTATCAGCACGAACTCGAAGCTCCAGAGTCCTGATGTGAGTCTCCAGGGTCTGGATATAGGAAATAGTGGTGTCTGAAGTGGGAGGAGTTATGATGTTTCCATTGGCATCTCTGCGACAAACCACGCTGAGTCCTGGTGAAATGGTTCCACCTCTGTATTCTTCCTGAATACGTCCAAGGGCACGATGAATGGCCATGTCTCTTCCAAGTATCCAACTGGGTGCCACGAACTTGAGGTCGATGGGTTCCTTCCGGTTCCCAAAAGTCTTCCCTGGAATATGCACCTCGATCCTGTAGCGTCCATCTTGGGGAAATGACATGATAGGAATCCCGGTGATGCTCGGCAACGCAATCCTTACGTCCTTGACGATCCTCATCAGCTCCTTACCAAAGGGCATCGTTGCGTCAGGCTGGCAAAACTCCGTGATCAACACTGGGATGAAGGTGGCCATCTATAAATTTTGAAATAATCAGAGAGGAGTCAGAAACGAATAGATGAGAGTATAAGATATTTAAAGACAAAGAGAAACAATCCTAAGGCTTTCCAATCCTAGAGGTTACGTCCTACGGTCAGCGTGTGCTCTGATACCATTTCTGTAGCGACCCGACCTGAAAGGTCAAGTCTCCGGTGTTTCCGTACCATCCCAAGATCATGCTGGTACACACACGGTACATCAATGTATATATCAAAGGGAAATCACACAACATTATATTAATCGAAATCTCATATCGAGTCCTTTATTACAATAAATATTACAATAAAGTGGCCAAAGGCCAACTCATGAGAATATCTAAGTCTTGCGGAAGCGTCGACGGTAGATGAGTCCATCCGACTCCAAGGGCATCTCACTGAGCATAGAACGCGTCCTCACTCCTGGTCGGAAAAATACTCTGCAACATGATACATTGCAGCCGTGTAGGTCAGCATATGGAATATGCCGGCAAAGTCACAAGAGAGGGGTGAAAAATAATCAGCTAGTCTATATGCTTATATGGCAGGTGGTGGTGTAAGTTTTTGCGTAAAGCCAAGTTTTTCCTACATCAAGAGAGGGGCTAAGCAAAATATTACTAAGTTGGTTGATTAATGAGATGGTTCCACCAACCAATTCTCATACCCAAAATTGTTAATACCCACATCATCATATTAATTGTGTTGAGAGTTCCGGAAGTTTCAATTCCTTTGGCTCAAGTCGTCCATGACCGTGGACACGGCTAATCAATTAGGTTTGGAATACTCTGTAGAGTTTTGCACACGTTCCCCACAAGATTTGGTCGCCTCCGTTTGATTTCTCGCACTTCAGGGTGTTTGAGAAACGGATGACCAAAACATGGTCTTCCAAAGGGTTTCCCCGCGACTCTGTCGGTGCCCATCCTTTCCTACCGTTCTTCTACCTCTCGTAGCACCGCCTGTCCAGGGTCACCACGATATCCAACCAAGACAGAGCCCATAATGACTTGTGGCTGTGCAGGTAAGCCTTGGGTTTTAAAGCATCCATCCATCTCTTTGTGCCTAGGTGGACCTTTCCGCGTGAATACTGGCCATCTCCAGCATCACCTAGGCAAATCCACTGGTTTCTCCAGGGTGTCGTTCAACCATCATCCACCCAGAGGTATGTTGAAAACTCGGGGTCTTAAATCTTGATCATTATGTAGGTCTTGAAATTATTAACTCTCTCAACTCTCATGAATCACACAACCAACCCCGTCTACTAATAGCATAGCAAAAGTAAAACAACGTTTCCCGGGGCCAAAGTTGTCAAAGAGGGTTGAGAGGGGTACCTACCACATGATACTACTATAATGTAACCAAGTTTCCAACTAACCTATCTTGCATGCAACTGGGGAGATGGTAGAACTAATGCATATAAAACATGGGTAAACATGGTCAAAGTGACTTGCCTGATTGATGATCTTCGTACGTGAGTGACTCTAAGTAACAAGCTTCGCACTCCGGATAATCTAACGAAACAAACAAGCACTCAATAAGCATACAACAAAATAACAACTCATAACATTCAGCAAAGAAGTATTAAACAATCAAGGCAAACAATGCACAAAATCACTAGCAAGAAAAACACACAAGATTTTGTTTTCAAAAAGGTGAGAGGTGAAAACACTACTGACATAATGAAACCATTTGTAATAACAAAACAATTGTTGTCAGCAAGGAAACAATAGAATATTTTATTAATAAACAGAATATAATCAATTTAAGTTTGTTGGGAAAAGTTTAGTAAAGTTTATACAAGTTTGTGATAAACACTATATGGATCAACTATAGTTATATTAACAAAAGAATGAAAAACTAAACTTATTATTTATTTGTAAAACATGTTCTTAATAGAAAATAATTTACAATTAAATCTGTCTTACAAAACAGAATTAAAATATACAAAACTTTGTTTGAAAACAAAACTATTACTAGTTAGTTGTTTTAATCAAATTATGCCTATTTGAAAAGAAGTTGTGATTCCTATGTTAAATAAAATTAAACTAAGCAAATTTATATTTTTATTAACAGTGAGTAAAACACTAAATGTTTATTAACAGAACCTAATAAACAATAAGACCAAATCTAATTTAAACTAATTAAAATTAAGTATATAAAATTATATTATAATACTAGACAGATTATGTTTTTAACTGAAACACAAATCAAATATATCCTAAAAATCCTCAAACTAAACATGGATATAGTCCTAACCAATATCAAACAGTAGCAAAAAGAATCATATCAAAATCTATTTTTAAACTCTAGTTATTCAGATTTGTAGATTTTGAGCAAATTTGATTAAATTCAAATTTTAGAGTTCAAATTTGAAATTTAAAAGTACAGGGTGAAACTACATGAAAAATGTGAGCTATGGCAAAAAGAATCAACTCAAAACACTAAATAGATTAAAAGATATAAGCAAAACAATTTTTAAAAACATTCTGTTAATTAAAACAAAAACTGAAAAAGGAAAATGTTTTGCGACAGTCAGGGGGCTACGTGGCGCTGTCCGATTGGCTAAGGGGGGTGTGTGCTCGAGGATTACGGGCGGGCGACCGATCGGTAAAGGATACCGGTTCGGACTTAAGTCCGTTCTAATCTGGGTCGTCGATTCCAGATCGAACGAGTGAGGATGCTCACAGTGTTAAGAGTCGCCGGCGTCGGGGTTCTCCGGCGAGTCCGGTAGCGGCGAATGCGACGGCGAGGTGCTCCGATGGTCGGGGAAGACGGGGAAGTGGTCCGGGCGACGGCGACGGTTCTCCGGAGTCGATTGGTGGCAACGGTGGGACGAACGGTGGACGGAGACGGTGGCTACGCTCGACGGCGAGATTCGGTGGTGGCGCTACTCCGGCGAGCAATTGCGCGGTCTCCTCGGCGAGAGAGAGAGGGGGCTTGGGGGGAAATGGATGCGGGGAAGCAGCGCCCTTATATAGGTGCTCGGGGGTGCGGAGGAGGAGAGAGGGGAGAGATCCGGTGAGGGGGAAACGGTCAGCGAGTCGGGTCCGGCGCGCGCGGGGAAGGAGAAGACGACCGTTTCGGGGCAACGGTCGGTCGGGTGGGGTCTGGTTGCAGTGAGAGAGAGGGAAGTGAATGCGCTCGGTCGGCCGACCGGTAACGTTCTCGGCTTTTAAAGCCGGTGGGCCGGCCCGTTAAATACCGGAAACGGTTACCGTTTCTTTTTAATAATATTCCAGAGATATTCAAAAGCTTTTAAAGCATTCAAATCGTCTCTAAATTTAGGGGTATTATATATCAAAATTAACAGAATAATAAATTCTATTTAATGAACATTTCTATTCTGTCATTTGAACACTTTGAAAAAAAAATATTTTCAGAAATTGCCTAATTGTTTTTAAACCCTTTTTGCAAATATTTTCAAAATAACTCCTGGTTATTTTTGTTCAAATACATCACCAATTAGTCCCTGGTGTGGAGTGTCATGTTCCTCCTCTCTTATTTGAACTTTTAACCAAAATTTCAAATAGGTGAAAGCAACTTAGGGAAAAGTAGAAAGAGCTTTCTGAAATCCAGAAGAGACATTTCAACTAACACATAAAATCAAGCAATGATGCTGCTAGATGCATAGCTATAATCATAACATTCCAAAAATGGAATTTTGGGATGTTACACAACACTATAAGCCCCTATCTTTCTCTGTGCCCGATTGAAGCTTTGACCTCATAGGTACCTCATGAGTGTTAGCAATTATGAAAGACTAAAAGATGATTGATTATGTGGGTTTGCTTTCAAGCTCTTATATTGACTCTTTGCTACGTTATGATAAATTGGAATTGTTACAATGACTGACATCATAGTTTGTTGGTTCCCAATAGATTTCTTGATTCATACTTTACCTTGTGAACAAATTGTTACTTTAGCATAAGAAATTATATGTCAATGTATGTTGTTGTTCTAAATATGATCATGATGCCTTCATGTCTGTATTTTGTTTTATCGACACCTCTATCTCTAAACATGTGGGCATATTTATCCATTTCGGCGTTCGCTTGAGGACAAGCGAGGTCTAAGCTTGGGGGAGTTGATACGTCCATTTTGCATCATGCTTTTATATTGATATTTATTGCATTATGGAATGTTATTACACATTTTGGTACAATACTTATGCCTTTTTCTCTCTTATTTTACAAGGTTTACATGAAGAGGGAGAATGCCGGCAGCTGGAATTCTGGACTGGAGAAGGAGCAAATCTGAGATACCTATTCTGCGCAACTCTAAAAGTTCTAAAAATCTATGGAGAATTATTTTGGAATATATAAAAAATATTGGGCGGAAGAAATACATCAGGGGGCCCACCAGGCAGTCACAAGCTTGGGGTGCGCCCCTGTGGCTTGTGGCCCACCTGGCAGCCCTTCGGTGCCCATCTTTTGCTATATGGAGGGTTTCGACCTGGAAAAAATTAGAATGGAGCTTTCGGGGTGAAGCGCTGTCGTCTCGAGGCGGAACTTGGGAAGAACCAATCTAGGGCTCCAGCGGAACTGTTCTGCGAGGGAAACTTCCCTCCGGGAGGGGGAAATTGAAGCCATCGTGATCACCAACAATCCTCTCACTGAGAGGGGGTCAATCTCCATCAACATCTTCACCAGCACCATCTCCTCTCCAAACCCTAGTTCATCTCTTGTATCTGATCTTTGTCTCAAAACCTTAGATTGGTACCTGTGGGTTGCTAGTAGTGTTGATTACTCCTTGTAGTTGATGCTAGTTGGTTTACTTGGTGGAAGATCATATGTTCAGATCCTTGATCATCATTAATACTCCGCTGATTATGAATGTTAATATGCTTTGTGATTAGTTATGTTTGTTCGTGAGGACATGGGATAAGTCTTGTTATAAGTAATCATGTGAATTTGGTATTCGTTCGATATTTTGATGAGACGTATGTTGTCTCTCCTCTAGTGGTGTTATGTGAACGTCGACTACATGACACTTCACCATTGTTTGGGACTATAGGAAGGCATTGGAAAGTAATAAGTAGATGATGGGTTGCTAGAGTGACAGAAGCTTAAACCCTAGTTTATGCGTTGCTTCATAAGGGGCTGATTTGGATCCACATGTTTCATGCTATGGTTAGATTTATCTTAATTCTTCTTTCGTAGTTGCGGATGCTTGCGAGAGGGGTTAATCATAAGTGGGAGGTTTGTCCAAGTAAGGGAAGCACCCAAGCACCGATCCACCGTCATATCAAATTATCAAAGTAAAGAATGTGAATCAAATGAGCATGATGAAAACTAGCTTGACATGAATTCCTATGTGTGCTCGGGAGCGCTTTGCTTTATATACGAGTTTGTCCAGGCCTGTCCTTTGCTACTAAAAGGATTGGGCTACCTTGTTACACCTTTGCTACACTTGTTACTCGTTACAAATTATCTTAAGACAAAACTATCTGTTATCAATAATTTCAGTGCTTGCAGAGAATACCGCTTGTCATTTCCTTCTGCTCCTCGGTCGGTTCGACACTCTTACTTATCAAAAGGACTACGATAGATCCAACTATACTTGTGGGTCATCATGATGCTAGTTGATGCTGATAGATAAAATAGGTCGATGGATTGATGCTTGAATTTGTTAGATGGATGGATGGATTGATGCTTGCATTTGTTTGATGCTTGCTGATGTCAATGCTAATGTGATAATGTTGAATGATAATGGTAGACGGAGAAAGTCAAAGAACCCAAAGCAAATTGGGATAGTGTTGCTCATACAATTTTTATGAATGCTTGCGTAGAGGAGGTTCGAGCAAATAATCGCAACGACGGTTTTTTGTCGGACATAGGACAAGCTAATTTGCATAAGAAGTTTAATGAACACTCTGGAAGAAATTATTCAACCCGAAAAACAAAGTAGGTGGAGCGTGTGTAGGAGCGAGTACAACACATGGAAGACATTGATCCAGCAAGCATCTGGCCTAGGAAGAGATGAGCATATGAAGACTATTGCTTCTACAAATGAGTGGTGGGCATCGGAGATACATGTATTGTTGTTGTCATGCCATTTTTAAATAATGGGTCATGTTGCTTCAGTTTGATATTAACATGTGGTGGCTTATGATTACAGGCACATCGAGAAGCTGCCAAGTTCCGGTATGCTCCAATAGCGGAGGAGGAAAAATATCAGAGGTGTTTGATAATTGCTATGTCACAAATGAGCATGCGAGGGTGCCAACTCCCTCGTATCAAGGTGATCCCTCCCGAATCATTTTGGAGGATGACTCAGTGTGTGAAAGTCAGGAATGCCAAGTTACCCCTATTCAAAATCGAGGAAAGAGTGGGAAGAAGAGGGTGTGTCCTTACTCGCCAAGTCCAAATATGAATGATAAGTGGGCAGGTTAGAATGCTAAAAATGAGGCTTTTGTATGCATGGTGGATCTCTTTAGTGCAAGAGACAAGAGGGATGCAGAGGAGAGTGCAAGGGAGAAGAGGGAGGCAGAGGAGAGGGCAATGGAGAAGAGGGATGCAGAGGAGAGCGCGAGGGAGAAGAGGGAGGCAGAGGAGAGGGCAAGGGAGAAGGGGGAGGCATATGAGAGGGCAAGGGAGAATAGGGAGGCAAAGGAGAGTGTGGATTAAACAAGACAAGAGATTCAACACATGATGGACATGGTGGAAGTGGATGGTGCGAAACCAGGAAGTGATGAGCATTTCTATGCTACCTTTCTTTCCATGGAAAAGAAATATCATGATGTTTTCTCCTCTTTCATGACTCATGAACCTCTTGCGAGGCTTGGATGGATAAAGAGGATGTGGGATCTTAACAACAAGTAGAACATGTTTTAATTGCTTTGTAGCAAACTATTCGCGTGTACTGTTGTGAACCAAGTTATTTGCTTTGAACATGTACTATTGTGATTTAGGCTATTTGCTACTAGTGTTTTGAACCAATTTATTTGAAGTATTTGTCATGAACTGTGTTGTATCTAATATTACATTGTGTGCATGTTGTTGTGGCAGATAGATATTTCCAAAAATATTGCCAAAAAGAAACAAGATGATCAAGAATTTGAGGCGGCCATGGTTGCATTTGCTATGGATGTGGTGTCGTCAGGTGTGACATTGTCGTATGCACCAAGAAAGTTACATTCTATAAGCATTCCTTGTTATAAGCCTCTAGTGGGTAGAAGAGAAGGAGAAAGATGCAAAAGCATTCTATGCTATGTCCAAAATGAGGAGGCCGGTGTTTCGCACATGGCATGATCTGCTAGTTCAGAGTTATGGGCTTGAGTCAACTTGCAACATATCATCTAAAGAAGCATTGTCACAATTTTTATGGACTTTGGGTAAATATCAGACCACTGATAATGTCGCGGATCAGTTTGCACATAGTCGTTCAGTCATTAACAAAACATTCCACGAGGTTTTGGAGTGTGTAGACCGCATTGCTGACGATTACATTAGACCAATTGATCCAATTTTCTCTTAGAGAAGCCACCGTGTGGTATACTCATGAGAGAATCCACTAGTGAAACCTACGCCCCCCGGGGTCTACTTTTCCAACAGATTGCTTTCCGATCTATCTTTTTGTTGTGTTTGTATTCATATCTGTTAATCCAAAAACCCAAAAAATACCTTGCTACACTTTTTGTTTACTTCTTCTATTTTGTGTTCTTGAGAGATCTATTTTCCCAAACTATCACAACATAATCTATCTTTTTAGCGTTGAGAGCTTCACAACCTCTCTTACGCGTCGGGTTGCAAGTATTTGTTCTTTGTGTGCACGTGTTGTTTACATAGTTGCTTGATCTTCCTCTATGGATTGATACCGTGGTTTCCTAACTGAGGGAAATACTTGCCGTCATTGTGCTGCATCATAACTTCCTCTTTGGGGAAATACTGACGCAGTCTCAAGCCACGTCATATCTCACTTCAGAACAAGAACATGCGAGGATTTAGAGAACTAGCGCTTGGAATTCAAAGGGAACTAGTTAGGGTTCCAATTGCAAGAGGGAACTGGTCGCCAACCACTCGGTGGCAGTTAGGTTTGGATTTGAGATCCTTACAGAGGAATAATATCACACTTTCAGTTGTAGCACCACATCATACACAAAAGCAACCACATCCACAATAAAGTTGAAAATTACATACCTTCACAACACAATCTAGGAATATCCTCCAAATCAAATTGCCTTCAAAATCCACCATATTTTTTGGCATTTGACCATGTATTTTGGCTCAGATTCAAGCATAGATCCACAGAAAGATGGATCCACGAGTGTCAGGTGTTTCCTACAAGCATCATAGTAGAAAATAACCTTGGATTTAAGCAGTGGAAGAACATCCCCAACTTTATAAGACCTAACCCTAACCCTAATTCAGTTTGAGCATGTTGGACTTAAAAAGATCTCCATTTCCATGTCAACCATGGAGATGTTGTCGTCCGAGCTCTCCTCCCCGTCCTTTCAGGAAGGCATATTCAACTTCGACTAGCAAAAACAACATTGACGACAATGGCGTTGTGGTCGGAGCAGAAGAGACTGGAATCAAAGATTAGGCAGCAAGAGACACACCATTAACAGCCATTAGGTGCCCGTCGTCATGCCTTAGGCCCGCTATCACTTGACTTGTGGGCCCAACCGGTCATAAACGAGTTTAAAACAGCTGAATCATGCAATAGTAAGACATGGTAGTATTTAGCTAAAAATAGAAGCAAAGTGGTAGTTTTGGGAACAAAAAATGCAAAGTAGTAATTTTTCTGATGGGTCAATATTTTTTTTGTTAAATATTCAGCTACATGACTACATGTGATCTGCTCAAGTCCAGTGGCGAGTAGAGCCACCGTAACGTCTCCACTGGCCTCGTCCGCCGATGGAATGTTCTCATCGTCCGATGGTACAACAATGGCAGGTATGGTACTGAGAAGGGTGTCAGAAATATGCCCTAGAGGCAATAATAAATTGGTTATTATCATATGTCCTTGTTCATGATAATTGTTTATTATCCATGCTAGAATTGTATTGATTGGAAACTCAAATACATGTGTGGGTACATAGACAACACTGTGTCCCTAGTGAGCCTCTAATAGACTAGCTCGTTGATCAAAGATGGTCAAGGTTTCCTGGCCATAGACATGAGTTGTCATTTGATAACGAGATTGCATCATTAGGAGAATGATGTGATGGACAAGACCCAAACTATGAAGTAGCATATGATCGTGTGAGTTTATTGCTATTGTTTTCTGCATGTCAAGTATACCTGTTGTTGGAAATATGCCCTAGAGGCAATAATAAATTAGTTATTATCATTTCCTTGTTTATGATAATTTTTTATTATCCATGCTATAATTTTATTGAATGGAAACTCAAATACATGTGTGGATACATAGACAACAAAGTGTCCCTAGTAAGCCTCTACTAAACTAGCTCGTTAATCAAAGATGGTTAAGGTTTCCTAGCCATAGACATGAGTTACCATTTGATAACGGGATCACATCATTACGAGAATGATGTGATGGACAAGGCCCAAATTATGAACATAGCATATGATCGTGTTTACTATTGTTCTCTCCATGTCAAGTATCTGTTGCTATGACCATGAGATCATGCAACTCGCTGACACCAGAGGAGTACCTTGTGTCTATCAAATGTCGCAACGTAACTAGGTGACTATAAAGGTTCTCTACAGGTTTCTCGGAGGTTGTCTGTTGGGTTGGCATGGATCGAGACTGGGATTTGTCACTCCGTATGACGGAGAAGTATCTCTGGGCCCACTCGGTAATACAACTTCACAAGAAGCTTGCAAGCAATGTGACTAAGGAGTTAGTCATGGGATCTTTTATTACAGAACGAGTAAAGAGACTTTCCGGTAACAAGATTGAACTAGGTATGGAGATACCGACGATCGAATCTCGGGCAAGTAACATACCGATGGACAAAGGGGACTGCATACGAGATTGATTGATTCCTTGACATCGTGGTTCGACTGATAAAGATCATCGTAGAATATGTAGGAACCAATATGGGCATCTAGGTCCTACTATTAGTTATTGACCGTAGAGGTGTCTCGGTCATGTCTGCATAGTTCTCGAACCCGCAGGGTGTGCACACTTAACGGTCGGTGACGATATAGTATTGTTGAGTATATATGTTGGTGACTGAAGGTCGTTCGGAGGCCCTGATGAGACCCCGGACTTAATGAGGAGCTCCGGAATGGTCCAGAGGTAAATATTTATATATGGGTAGTCATATTTTGGCTACCGGAAGAGTTTCAGGTTTTCCTGGTATTCTACCGGAAAGCTTCCGGAAGGTTCCAAAGGATTCTGGAAGGGTCCCTCCAGCCCCTAGGACATGAATGGGCTGTAAGGGGCGTCCAAGCCTTGTTGGGCCAGCCCCCAAGGGCCCATGCAGCTAGGGGTAGGAAACCCTAAAGAGGAAGGCACCTAGGAGGTGCCTTGGGTAGGGAGGACTCCTTTCTCCTGGCCGTCGCACCCTTCCTTGGAGGTAGGGATAGGGCTGCGCCCCATCTACCCCCTCCTCCTATATATAGAAAGGTAGAGAGAGGGCAGCGACACCCTAAGGCATAGGTGCAGCCCTCCGTCTCTCCCTAGATCTATTTCTCCACCAAAAACGCATCTGCGACAACGCTTGGCGAAGCTCTGCTGAGATTGCTCCACCACCACCGCCACCATGCCGTCGTGCTGCTAGAGAACTCATCTACCTCTCGACCCTTGCTTTGTGGATCAAGAAGGCGGAGACGTCATCGAAATGTGCGTGTGCTAAATGCCGGGGAGCCGTCCGTTCAGCGCTAGATCGGGACGGATCGTGATTGGATCACGGGATGGATTGCGATGTGGATCGCGAAGACGTTCGACTACATCAACCGCGTTTCTTAACGCTTCCCGCTTAGCGATCTACAAGGGACGTTGATCCACTCTCCCTCTCGTAGCTATTGGTATCCATAGATAGATCTTGGGTGTTCGTAGGAATTTTTTGTTTTCCATGCAGAGTTCCCCAACAATGGCATCATGAGCTAGGTCTATGCGTAGATAACATGCATGAGTAGAACATAATAGAGTTTGTGGGTGTTGATGTTCCGATCGCTTACCTCCTTAGTCTTATCTTGATTAGGCAGTATTGTGGGATGAAGCGGCTCGGAACAACCTTACTCGTCCACGCACGAGAGACCGGTTCCATCAACTGACATGTAACTTGTTGCATAGAGATGGCTGACGGGTGTTTGTCTCTCCCACTTTAGTTGAATCGGATTTGAGAGAGGCGGTCCTTGTAGAAGGTTAAAAGGCAACTTGAATGTCACCATTGTGGCTTTGCGTAGGTAAGAATCGTTCTTGCTAGATACCCATAGCAGCCATGTAAAACATGCAACAACAAATTAGAGGACGTCTAACTTGTTTTTGCAGGGCATGTTGTGATGTGAAATGGTCAAGACGTGATTTGATAGATGTTGATGTATGAGATGATCATGTTTTCTAATAGTTATCACGAATTGCATGTCGATGAGTATGGTAACCGGCAGAAGCCATAGGGTTGTCTTTAATTATTATATGGCATGTATGTCAATCATTAAGCGCTATATAATGCTTTACTTCATCGCGAAATGGTAGCAGTAGTAGTGGAAGCATGGTTGGCACGACGACCCTGATAGCAACACAATGATGGAGATCATGGTGTCAGTCGGTGATGATGGAGATCATGCCCGTGTTTTGGAGATGGAGATCAAAAGCACAAGTTCATGGCCATATCTTGTCACTTATGATTTGCATGTGATGTTAATACTTTGATGCATCTTATTATGCTTAGGACGACGGTAGCATTATAAGGTGACCCCTCACTAAAAATTCCAATATAAAGAAATTGTGTTCTCGCCGAGTGTGCACCACTGTGAAAGTTCTTCGTTTCGAAGCACCACATGATGATCGGGTGTGATAGACTCTATGTTCATATACAACGGGTCCAAGCCAGTGTTGCACATGCGGAACACTTGGATTAAACTTGACGAGCCTAGTATGTACAAACATGGCCTCGGAACACAAGAGACTGAAGGTTGAACATGAGTCATATACTAGATATGATCAACATGGAGATGTTCACCATTGAAACCACCTCATCCCACCTGATGATCAGCCTTGGGTTGGTGGATTTGGATCATGTAACACTTAGACAACCCGAGGGATGTTGATTTGAGTGGGAGTTCTTTAGTAATATGATTAATTGAACTCATTATCATGAACATAGTCTAAAGTTGTCTTTGCAAAATTGTGTTGTAGATTAATAGCTCGCATAGTAGGTCCCCAGTGTTTTTGATATGTTCCTAGAGAAAATAGAGTTGAAAGATGGTGGTAGCAATAATGTGGACTGGGTCCGTGATCTCAGGATTGTCCTCATTGCTTCACAGAAGGCTTATGTCCTTAATGCACCGCTCGGTGCACCACCCCCTCAAACGTTGTATGTGGTTGTTTAGAACATCAGATAGGCACATTTTTTATGACTACTTGATAGTTCAGTGCGCCATGCTTTACGGCTTAGAATTGAGGCTCCAAAGACGTCTTGAACGTCATAGAGCATACGAGTTGTTCCAAGAGCTAAAATTGGGATTTCGGGCTCGTGCCCATTGAAAGGATTGAGATGGACCTAGAGGGGGGTGAATGGGTACAATTACAAATTTTAATTGTTACTAGCAATTTTTAGGCAATAATGCGGAATATGAAAGTAAGCCTAAACACTTGCAAGTAAGATGCTAAGAGTTACACCAAGCAAACAAGTACCGCAAGTATATGAGTAAGCAAGCACACTAAGATATAAGTAAAAACTAAGAGACAAATAACCACAAGTAGGGAGTTAGGGTTAGGAATAACCGCAACTCCGAGAGACGACGATGTATACTGATGTTCACTTCCTTGGAGGGAAGCTACGTCACCGTTTAGAGAGGTGGATGTTACCACGAAGGCACACCAACGCCACAAAGGCTCACCCTATTCTCCCCTTGAGATATCACCACGAAGGCGATTCCCAACCACTAGTGGTAGACCTTGGGGGTGATCTCCAAACTCTTACAAACTTTTCGAGGGGTAATCACAATGTTTTGACTCCTCACCGAAGGACTCCTACCACCTAGGAATCTCCAAACTCCAAGAGTAACAAGATCAAAGGGAAAAGCTCAAGACTTTCTCAAATCACAAATTCCTTTAGTGAGAAGAAGGGGAAGGAGTGGATCTATCACTTGATCAGACAACTTATCTCAAAGTCTCTCAAATACCCTTGGGATCTTGGATTTGGTGTATGAGGTTGAGAGAGAGAGAATAATGTGTTCTTGTGTGTGCTCAATGTGAATGGTCAGTCTTATCCCGTGGAGGAAGAAGACTGTATATAGTACAGTGTAAAATACTGATCGTTGAAACACTTAACATTCTACAGTTGACAGGCGACCGGATAATACCGGACGTCCGGTGGCATGACTTGGACTGGACGTGCGGACAAGCCGCCGGTCGTCTGGTAACTGGGAATTCATTCACACCTGGGAGCAGCACGAGACACACAACTACCGGATGTCCGGAACGTGCCGGTCATCCGGTGAGGACCGGAAATCCGCTAAAAGTGTTCTGTTGAGGATGTACCAGATTTCCGGAGAGAAACGAACGTACGGTGTCCGGTCGTCCGGAGTGGACCAGAAATCCGCTAATTTTGTTCTGTTGAGATGCACCGGACATCCGGAGAGTGCTGGACGCCCGGTAGGTAGTGAGAGATCGGACGTAGGTAGATTTCCGAACGTCCGTTGACAACAGAGCACATTGGCTCAGCTACACAACAGATTTTGTGCACTAAGAAGTGGGAGTACTAGAGATGAAACAGAGATGTTGTGAGAGGATACTTTGTGGGTTTTGAGCAAGTCTTTCATGAAATCCGATGATCCCCTCTTAATAGTGCGGGATCATTATACTCAAGAACAAACCGAAAAAGAGCCAAAGCTATTGTCTTGTATCTACGCTCTTGAGTGATATACATTTATCCGTAGTCATGATCCACACACGGTCCTTGAGACTTAATCCTGAGATATACTTGATAGACATGATTAGTCCCTTATATACATGTTGTCCTCAACATCAAAATAAGATTAAGGGCATGATTGCACTTTCAATCTCCCCCTTTTTGGTAGTTGATGACAACATACATGTACTTCTCAATATATTAAAAAATGAATACGAAAGTATTTGTTGCGGAGCTCCCCCTAAACATGTGCATAAATGAAATAAGCATGAGGAGAGCTCCCCATCAATTTGATACCAAACCAACCAAATATCACAGAGTAAACATAACACCATAACACCATAATAAGCTTCAATATATAGGAACATTACTCAGCCCATAAAGGTTCATTAATCATAGCATATTACATCAAATGACAATAATCATAACATGGTTCGATACAAGCTAATATCACAGTACTACATAAGAGATAAGTGCTTACTCCCCCTTGGCATCAAGTACCCAAAAGGGGCGAAGAGGAGCAGCCAGAACATCATAAAACATCATCATCATCATCATCATCATGAGCACCACTACCACCAGCCTCGTCAAAGAAATCAGACCACTCAGGACCCGAGGGAAAGCCAAAGTCAGAAGGAGGAACCTCAGGAAAACGCTCATCATCACTCACATCAAACACTCCAGAGTCTCTCAAACGAGCCTTTAGAGCATTCTTGGAAGTGACCATGCGAGTTACAACATCGTGATTTTGGGTGTAGTTAAAGGAAATTGCCTTCATCATGGCAGAGTGAGCCTTCCCAAGAAAGCGAGCAATGCGCCCAAATGGGGCGGATCCGGAGGGAGCAGTAGGAGGAACACGACCAGCAGATCGGCGAGCATTAGCAGAAGAGGAAGAGCCATTGGGGACCCAATCATCCGCCATGTGAGCTGGAATGACCCATCGCTCATGCAAGTGCGTGCAGACAATGAGAAACAGGGCCACACTCTCGATGAATGCCTGAAGGAAGGGAGCATGACTAAAGGCCCGCTTGTGCTGAAGACTAGCGAGGCAGATCTCATGCCACAGAAAGTGAGGGACATTAATTTTCCCTTTTGGAGATGCATAGAGGCGATGCATGAGATTGATGCAGTGGTTGTTGCAAGACCCCTTGTCACGCATCTTGGGATAAATGGTGCAAATGACACACTGATAGATAATAAAGAAAGGAGAGCATCAAATGGAGACTTGGTTCAAATCCTTCCCTTTCTCCACATTATCCAATTGAGCTACGGGTATGAGAAGATTGCCACATGCCTCAATGCCCTTGGGCTGATGGTTGGGGTCAGCCTTATGAATTTTGAACCCTGTGTCAGGAAAACCAAGGGCAGCGACAAATTGGGAATAAGAAGCCGTAAGCACAGTGTCGGAGGTCATCCAAGTGACAGTGTTATTTGTACCAAAGAAACATGTGGCATAGAACTAATGAATGGGAGCATGGTTAAAATCGCGCTGAAATTTGAAGGGAGACACAAGACCAAACGACTCGATGAGCTCAATAGCCCCCGGATATTTCATCGGATGAGCACGAATATGCTCTAAGTCAATGTACACCTGCAAAGACAGACCCTTAGGAATGATAACAGTGGTAAAAATGTCTGTCTGGATGTTAGTGCGAAAGCGGTCATCCTTAGAGTCGCTAGCAACCAAAAATTGGTCAATATCGCGACAAAACTGAAGATAGGCCTTTTTCTTAACCTCGTTGAACCGTTGGACGGTGCGGTCGAGAGGCAGAAGAGGTTCAAGAGAGATGCGACGGGCATCACCTTGAGGTTGCACCAGAGGAGGAGGAGGCATGAAAGAGGGCCTCCGAGTGCCCGGCTTGGGTGCAGTGGTGCGAGTAGCAACATACTCGGCCCGTTCCATATGCTCCAGCTCATCCTCGTAGTCGGATTCCTCCGTTGAGGAGTCGCTGTCATGGCCGCGAGGCTTGGCAACGCGCTTCCGAGGACAAGCCCGTTCTTGAGAATCATTGGAACCACCACGACGCGACGCACGAGAGAACCCACTGGGATCCTCCTTGCATGCAGTGTGCTTGATCTTCGGCATCCCTGCCTAGGGGAGAAGGAGACCCAAATCAACACCCCACCTCCATAGATCGAAGGAGAATAGAAGGGATGAGAGGAGGAGAAGGAGGGTGGGCGCTACCTTGGAGGAAGAGAGCGAGGCAGAGGGAGAAAGCTGGGGCGACACCGGAGGCGAGACGGTGACCGGGGCAACCCAGGCGGCACAGTAACGATGAGGGGCACGGCCGATGCACGACAGCAGCGACGAGAAGCAGCCAACAAGAGGTGGCGGTGGTTAGGGAGTGCGGCAGCGGCGGAGGTCGAAAAGGGAATCGGTGGGGGGGAGTGAGTTAGGTTTAACAGCCCCGAACGCACCCTGTCCTATATATACAGGCTAGTGAATGTCCGGACGACTGGAATGTTACGGACGTCAGGAACGTACCGGACGACCGTTGCGAGGAGGTCAGAGCCGAATTTACGGAAGATCGGTATCTACCGATGTCCGTTGTGAGGAGGTTAGAGGAAATTTTACGAATGTCCGGAAAGTACCGGACGACCGAAAACACTCAAAAATGGTTTTCCCAAGACCAAGGAATATTTGGTGCCAATGACAATGATGATTTTAGATGAAGAATTGACAAAGACACAATATTAAGTAGTGTGTACCCTAAGCATAAACAATAAAACCTCTCAAATAATGTGCTATCCTAGAAGAGCGGTGGCCGAGGCTACCATGTTTGAGTATAGTGACATGACACCGCGAAGATTTGAACTTTGGGTGCATAATCACTACTCCATCATTTAAAGCACTGTAGTTGAAATACTACAGTAACTTTAAGAGTTCTTGTTCTATTTGCGCATCATATAGGGTGAGAGAACTCATGAATTGAATCTCTCCCCCTAAATACATTCCTACACCTAGACAAGACATGAAGTAAGTGTATGTAGATGTACAAGATTTCACATAATGTTATCAAGCTCCAAGATACCAAGTTCATGCCTAAGTTGACAAAATCTTGCTTCATCCAATGGTTTGGTGAAAATGTCTGTAAATTGCATATTTGTGCCAACATGATCAAGATAAATGTCCCCCTTTTGCACATGATCTCTCAAGAAGTGATATCTAATATCAATGTGTTTTGTGCGAGGGTGATCAATAGGGTTCTCAGCAATCTTGATGGCACTTTCATTATCGCATAGAAGAGGCACATGTCTATAGGTGATACCATATTCCTTCAAAGTTTGCCTCATCCATAGCAGTTGTGTTGCACAACTTGCGGTTGCAATATATTCGACTTCAGCAGTTGAGAAGGAGACACAATTTTGCTTCTTTGAGGACCAACTTACCAAGGAGCGTCCAAGAAGTTGACATGCCCTAGAAGTAGACTTCCTTCCCACTTTGTCTCCTGCCCAATCCGCATCCGTGTACCCAATGAGATCGAACTTGGCATCCTTGGGGTTCCATAGGCCCAACTTTGGGGTGTGAACAAGGTATCTAAGAATATGCTTAACCGCCTTATGATGACTTTCCCTAGGGGAAGCTTGAAATCTTGCAAATATGCTTAACAAGATTTCTGGTTTATATGCACAAAGATAAAGCAATGAACCAATCATAGAGCGGTATATAGATGGGTCAAAAGGAGTACCGTTGGTGTCTTCAGTGAGAACCAGTTTTGTAGGCATGGGTGTCTTACAAGGGTTAGCATTTGTCATATCAAACTTCTCTAGAATTTCCTTGAGGTATTTTGTTTGAGACAAGAAAATTCCTTCTTGAAATTGTTGTATTTGAAATCCAAGAAAGAACTTCAAGTCCGCATTGAGTGACATCTCAAAGGTCTTGGTCATGGAAGCCGCAAACTTCTTGCACAAATGAATGTGAGGAGAACCAAAAATTATGTCATCTACATAGATTTGGCATAAGATCAAATCACCTTTTTCCCTCTTAGTAAAAAGAGTGGGATTGATCACCCCTCTCACAAATCCATCATCGAGTAGAAACTTCTTAAGATGATCATACCAAGCACGAGGTGCTTGTTTGAGGCCATACAAAGCCTTGTGAAGTTTATACACATAGTCTTTGTGATCGGGATCAACAAACCCAGGTGGTTGTGATACATATACTTCTTCTTGTAGAGGACCGCTAAGGAAAGCACTCTTAACATCCATTTAATGTAATGTAAAACCATTGAAAGTAGCATACACAAGTAAGATACGAATAGATTCAAGACGGGCAACGGGAGCAAAGGTCTCATCAAAGTCCAAACCTTCAACTTGTGAGTACCCTTGTGCCATTAACCTTGCCTTGATGTGGATGATTAACCCATTCTCATCTTTCTTGTTCATGAAAATCCATTTTGTTCCAATGACATTGTGTTCCTTAGTTGGTCTCTTGACTAATGACCATACTTTGTTGCGTTCAAAACTGTTCAACTCTTCTTGCATAGCAACGAGCCAATCATTGTCCATCAATGCATCTTGTACCTTGAGTGGCTCAACACTGGAGACAAACGAAAAGTGAGCAAAAAAGATTGTCAATTGTTTACAAGTGACTATACCTTTCGACATGCCGTTTAGAATTTGATCAACATCAACACGACCAGCCACTCATGGCATGATGGAGGTTAAGGTTTCACGAGGTTCAACTTCATTTCCATCATCCACATCCTCAACATATGGATCATTAATGTGTGGTGGAATATCTTCTTCTTCATGTTGCATTTGTTGAGGTTCATCATCAAAGATTGCACTTTCTTGTTCTTGCTCTTGGTGATGATCTTGTTCTTGAATGTGATCATGGTGAGGGACTTGTTCTCCTTCTTGATTTTGAACAATGGGCATAGTTTGAGCAATAGGATCTTCTGGAGGTATGGGTGTTGGAGTGGCTTGAGGATGAGAGAAACTTTCATCTTCATCATCGTCATCATGAGATTCTTGTTCCATTGGAAGAAGAGCACCAACACCCATGGACAAAATATCTTGAGAGGGATCTTCTCCACCTACATCACTTAGATCATTTTGCTCCCCATGGGAGCCATTAAATTCATCAAACACCACATCACAAATTTCTACAACACATCCATTGGATTTGTTGTAGACTCTATAGGCGTGAGAGTTTGATCCATAACCAACAAATATACCCTCTGTTGTTTTGGATTGAAATTTTCCTAATCGTTCTCTTTTGTTGAGGATGAAACACTTGCACCCAAATACACAAAAGTACTTGACATTTGACTTGTTACCGATTAGGAGCTCATATGGAGTCTTCTCCAATATCATGTGGAGGAAGAGCCGATTAGATACATGGCATGCGGTGTTGATAGCCCCAACCCAAAAACTATGCGGTGACTTGTATTCATCCAACATGGACCTAGCCATTTCCACAAGTGTACGGTTCTTTCTCTCGGCTACACCATTTTGCTGAGGAGTATGGGGTGCATAATATTGATGCTCAATCCCTTCATCACTAAGAAATTCTTCCAAGGTGTAGTTCTTGAACTCAGAGCCAATCACTTCTTATTGCCAAGATTTCTTTGTTAAACTTGCGTTGGGCTTGCTTGGCAAAATCAGTGAAGGTGATCTTCGTCACGTCCTTGGACTTGAGGAAAAACACCCATGTATATCTTGAGTAATCATCAACAATGAAAAGTCCATAATTTTTCCCACCAAGATTGTCCCATGACGGAGGCCCAAAAATATCCACATGAAGGAGCTCTAAAGGCCTTGAAGTAGATACAATATTCTTGGGTGGGTGCTTGGATTGATGTTGCTTCCCGGCTATGCATGCACTACACACACGATCTTTCTCAAAAGAGACATTGGTTAGTCCAAGGATGTGATAACTCTTTAAGAGATTTTGAAGATATCTCATGCCGACATGGGCTAGCTGACAATGCCATAGCCACCCCTTGTTAGCCTTGGCCATTAGACAAGTTGCATGGAATGTGCTCTCTTTCGAGAAATAAACCATGTAAAGGTTGCCATCCAACTTTCCAACAAATGCCACTTCGAGAGTATCTCTCTTAGAGACTTTCACATTCGTTAGTCCAAATAGTGTATCATAACCAACTGAAGCCAATTGGCGAACAGAAAACAAATGGTATTTAAGGGATTGGAGAAGCATGACATTTGCAAGAGACATGTCATTTGTGATAGCCAGCTTGCCCAACCCGAGTACCTGTCCTTTTGATCCTCCACCAAACATAATGCTCATAAATGGTTGAATAGCTTCCATGAAGTCAAAAAGAAGTCTGCTATCTCCGGTCATATGGTTGGTACATCCACTATCGATCACCCATTTGACTCCACCACAGAAAGCACCCTACACACAATTTTATGACTTGGTTAGAGGCACCCATTTTGCAATGGAACCTCTCAAGTTAGTCACAAGGATCTTAGGAACCCAAATAGCATAAAACCGGAATGCATTGCGAGGACCAACAAATTTTTCATAAAATTCTCCATCCTTTGTTTTACAAAGTACATAGGATGGAGGCATGAACTCTTTTGGCTTGTTGAAAGTGGGCATGCCCCTAGTGGCCTTCCCACTCACAACCTTACCTTTCTCCTTGTGCCCTTCACGTACAAATGTCTCTTTGAGAGGGGTGGAGCACTTATGAGGAGGTTTGATCTTCTTGCTTATGCTTGGGTCAAACCCGAGCCCTTCCTTGGCAAGCACCTCATTGTGTTGGATCAACACCTCATTAAGGTTCTTTTGTCCTTGAGCACATGTCATGAGTCCCTTTTCGAATTGTGCCTTTAGAAAGCGGTTTTCCTCAAGAATAGATGCTAGGTCACCACTAGAGTTAGTAGTACAGGCATCAACATTGATAATAGGTGAAGAGTAAACCTCGGCTAGAGTTTCAAGATAAGTAAGTTTGAGCGTCTCAAAGCTCTTTGTAAGAAGAGTGACTCCTCTTCCTTAGTCTTCAGGGACACAGATAGAAGCTCATAATCCTTAGAGAGAGAAACATGAGATTCCACAAGATTACTTTTATCATTCATCAACTCCATGCAAGAGTTCTTGGCCTTTTTCAAGGAGGCATGTTTTTTAGCATGATCATCAATGTTTGCACCAATTTTTAAGCATAGTTCATCATTTCGTGCTTCCTCATATTGGACTTTCTGCTGAAGGATTTCATACTTTTCCTTTTCCTCGGTGATGAGGGTTTCAAGTTCCTTAATGGTAGCGGTGTGCTTACTCACCATCTCCATAATCATATGAAACATAGTGAGCTTCTTTCCTTTAAGGGAGCACATGACCTTATTTAGTTTAGCAACCATAGGATCATCTATATCATTATCATCATTATCCTCCACATCAAGATCCTCATCACAAGAAGTAGACATAGTGAAAAGAGGAGGATTTGAGCATGGGGTTACCTTGACCTTGTCAGGAGAGTTTTGGTCCTCTCCATCGTCTACCACGGCCTTTTCCATTAAGCACTTGTGAGCGTTGCCCTTGTAGTCTTTCATATAGTTGTAGGTGACAACCTCACCACTCTTGTTGACTAGCCTCAAGGTGTTTTGAGAATCTTGAGCTACTCCAGATACACCACCAACATCATCTGGATCGGATTCTTCATGAGCAACCATTGCTTTCCCATCTCTTTTCTTGAGCTTGGAGTTCATAGGATTTGGCAACTTCTTCTTAGGAAAGGTCTTGGAAAACCTTGGTTTGTCTTCTCTCTTCTCATAAGGGCAATCATTGGAGAAGTGGTTGGTTTCTTCATAGTTGTAGCATTTTCTCACTTTCTTCTTCTGGAATCTTCGCTTGAATTTTCCCGTGCTAAACCTCTTGACAAAGAGGGAAATGTCTTCATATGAAAGGATCTCATCAAAGTCAATGTCATCACCATCTTCATCATCATCTTCTTCTTCTTCTTCACTTTGCTCTTCCTCACATACATGCTTGGCCTTCAAAGCAAGATTGATCTTTGATGCTGAGGTACCATGCATGGCAAGATGTTTTGTAGCATTTGCCTTTGACTCTTCAAATAATTGGAAAGTGGATATGATGTCATCTGGAGTCATTTCCCTGAATCCATGATGTTGTTGTTGGGAGACATAATAGTAAATCAAAATTTTCCTACGTGTTCACCAAGATCTATCTTTGGAGAAACCAGAAACAAGTAAGGGGAGAGTGCATCTTCATACCTTTGAAGATCGCTAAGCAGAAGCGTTACAAGAACACAGTTGGTGGAGTCGTACTCGCAGCGATTCAGATCGCGATGGACTCCGAACTTAGCGCCGAACAACGGCGCCTCCGCGTTCAACACACGTGCAGCCTGGTGACGTCTCCTATGCCTTGATCCAGCAAGGAGGAAGGAGAGGTTGAGGGAGAGCTCCGGCAGCACGACGGCATGGTGTCGGTGGAGCTGCTTGGTACTCCGGCAGAGCTTCGCTAAGCACTACGGAGGACGGGGAGAGGGAGGAGTAGGGCTGCGCCGTGGGAGAGAGAGATGCGTGTCCCTGGCAGCCCCAAGGGCTCCTATGTTTATAGGAGGAGGAGGAGGGAGGGCTGCGCCCTAAGGTTCCCACCCTAGGGTGGTGCGGCAGCCTCCAGATCCCATTTGGCCGGCAGCCAAGAGGGAGAGGGGTGTGGCTGCCCTAGGGTGGGCCTTAGGGCCCATCTGCCCTAGGGTTTGCACCCCCTCCCATTTCAGCTGCGCCTTGGGCCCTTGTGGGGGGAGCACCAGCACACCTAGGGGCTGGTTCCCTCCCAGTTGCGGCCCATGCAGCCCTATGGGGCTGGTGGCCCCACTTGGTGGACCCCCGGAACCCTTCCGATGGTCCTAGTACGTTATCGGTAATTCCCGAAACATTTCCGGTGACTAAAACCTCACTTCCTATATATGAATCTTTACCTCCGTACCATTCTGGAGCTCCTCTTGATGTCCGGGATCTCATCCGGAACTCCGAACAACCTTCGGTAACCACGTACACTATTTCCCTATAACCCTAGCGTCATCGAACCTTAAGTGTGTAGACCCTACGGGTTCGGGAGACACGTAGACATGACCGAGACACCTCTCTGGTCAATAAACAAGAGCGGGATATGGATACCCATGTTGGCTCCCACATGCTCCACGATGATCTCATCGGATGAACCATGATATCGGGGATTCAATCAATCCTGTATACAATTCCCTTTGTCTACTGGTATGATACTTGCCCGAGATTCGATCGTCGATATCCCTATACCTTGTTCAATCTCGTTACCGGCAAGTCTCTTTACTCGTTCTGTAACACATCATCCCGTGGCTAACTCCTTAGTCACATTGAGCTCATTATGATGATGTCTTACCGAGTGGGCCCGAAGATACCTCTCTGTCATACGGAGTGACAAATCCCAGTCTCGATTCGTGCCAACCCAACAGATACTTTCGAAGATACCCGTAGTGCACCTTTATAGCCACCCAGTTACATTGTGATGTTTGGCACACCCAAAGTATTCCTACGGTATCCGAGAGTTTCACAATCTCATGGTCTAAGGAAACGATACTTGACATTAGAAAAGCTTTAGCAGACGAACTACACGATCTTGCGCTATGCTTAGGATTGGGTCTTGTCCATCACATCATTCTCCTAATGATGTGATCCCATTATCAATGAAATCCAATGTCCATGGTCATGAAACCATGACCATCTATTGATCAACGAGCCAGCCAACTAGATGCTCACTAGGGACTTGTTGTGGTCTATGTATTCACATATGTATTATGGTTTCCAGTTAACACAATTATAGCATGAACAATAGAGAATTATCATGAGCAAGGAAATACAATAATAACCATTTTATTATTGCCTCTAGGGAATATTTCCAACAGTTGTCTTATGTCCCACACCATTTGGTGATTATATGGGGCAAGAGCATGTAGTAGTTTGTCCATGAGAAACCGCTTGGTCAAGTTGAAACCATCTTGTGTCTTGTCACAATCACAGGACTCAATGTTAGTGGAGAGAGTCATGAGACGCTCAAGGAGATGCTTGGGGGATTCACCTTTCTCCATACAAAAGTTTTGCAATTAACCCTTGGCAATTTCATACTAAGCAAGCCAGAGAGTGGAGGTACCGGTCTTGGTCCTTACAATGTTGTCCCATAATTCCTTGGCACTTGTGATATGTATGTAGGGTCTCCTTTTCTTATCATTCATTCCTTTTCTTATGCACATGATTGCGGTGTCATTGAGATGCTTGTCATATGTCTCTCTTGGAGTGAGATTCTTTGGTTCGACACGGTTATAGCCATGCTCCAAGATTTCCAACATTTCATCATTGGCATACCTAAGATGTTCCTGCATAACAACTCTCCACAAAGCAAAATCAGAAATGTCATCAAGCAAAGGAGGTTTTCCTCTAGGATTATATTTAGGTTTCTCAACTTGAGGTCTTGCATAAAGCCATGGAACACTAGAGTGATCATTGCTAGGAGGTTGTTGGCCAAGTGAAGGAGTAGACACAGTTGGCCACGACGCCGCACCACCAGAAAGTGGTGCAAGCATCGCGGTTAATGTGGCTAATCTCATTTGGACCAAGGCCTCAAGATAAGCATAATGCTCCTCCTTTTTCTTAGAAAGGGCCCGTTCCAGATGCTCAGAAGTAAAAGACTTGACTTCCGTGGAAGTCGTGCCCTTATCCTTCGGATCCACAACAAGGGGAGTCTCATCGGCGTTCATCTCGCTCTAGAGCGGTTAAGCCACATGAATAGAGCACGAGGCTCTGATACCAATTGAAAGGATCGAGATGGACCTAGAGAGGGGGTGAATAGGTACAATTACAAATTTTAATTGTTACTTAGCAATTTTTAGGCAATAATGTGGAATATGAAAGTAAGCCTAAACAATTGCAAGTAAGATACTAAGAGTTACACCAAGCAAACAAGTACCACAAGTATATGAGTAAGAAAGCACAATAAGATATAAGTAAAGACTAAGAGACAAATAACCACAAGTAGGGAGTTAGGGTTAGGAATAATCGCAACTCCGAGAGATGAGGATGTATGCCGATGTTCACTTCCTTGGAGGGAAGCTACGTCACCATTTAGAGAGGTGGATGTTACCACGAAGGCACACCAACGCCACAAAGGCTCACCCTGTTCTCTCCTTGAGATATCACCACGAAGGCGATTCCCGACCACTAGTGGTAGACCTTGGGGGTGATCTCCAAACCTTACAAACTTTCCCGGGGTAATCACAATGGTTTGATTCCTCACCGAAGAACTACCACCTAGGAGTCTCCAACCTCCAAGAGTAAAAAGATCAAAGGGAAACGCTCAAGACTTGCTCAAATCACAAATTCCTTTGGTGAGAAGAAGGGGAAGGAGTGGATCTATCACTTGATCGGACAACTCTCAAAGTCTCTCAAATCCCCTTGGGATCTTGGATTTGGTGTATGAGGTTGAGACAGATAGAGAGTAAAGTGTGTTCTTATGAGTGCTCAATGTGAATGGTCAGTCTTATCCCATGGAAGAAAAAGACTATATATAGTACAGTGTAAAAACATACCGTGAACCACTTAACGTACTACAGTTGACGGACGACCGGATAATACTGGACGTCCGGTGGCACAACTTGGAGCTGACGTCCGGACAAGCCGTCGGTCGTCCGGTAACTGGGAATTCATTCAAGCCTGGGAGCAACACGAGACACATAGCCACCAGACGTCTGGAACGTGTAGGTCGTCCGGTCCGGTCGTCCAGTGAGGACCGAAAATCCGCTAAAAGTGTTCTATTGAGGATGTACCGGATTTCCAGAGAGAAACGGACGTCCGGTGTCTAGTCATCCGGAGTGGATTGGAAATCCGCTAATTTTGTTTTTTTAAGATGCACTAGACATTCGGAGAGTGCCAGACGCCCGGTAGGCAGTGAGAGATCGGACGTCCGTAGATTTCCAGATGTCCGGTGACAACAAAGCACACTGGCTCAGCTACACAACAGATTTTGTGCCCTAAGAAGTGGGAGTACTAGAGATGAAACAGAGATGTTGTGAGAGGATACTTTGTGGGCTTTGAGCAAGTCTTTCACGAAATCCAATGATCCCCTCTTAATAGTGCGGGATCCCTATACTCAAGAACAAACCGAAAAAGAGCCAAATATATTGTCTTGTATCTTCGCTCTTGAGTGATATACATTTATCCATAGTCATGATCCACACATGGTCCTTGAGACTTTATCCAAAGATATACTTGATAGACATGATTAGTCCCATATATGCATGTTGTCATCAACATCAAAATAAGATTAAGGGCATGATTGCACTTTCACCCGTGTTGAGAGGTACACTACTGGAATGAGGGACTTTGCCATCTGCCAGCTCTTTGCCGTCCGCTGGCAGACGACAAAGAGGTTGTTTGCCGTCAGCTTCGGGAAAGCAGACGGCAAAGAGCTGGCTGATGGCAAAGACACTATTTGCCATCATCCAGCTCTTTGTCGTCCGCTAGCAGACGACAAAGAGGTGGGATGGGGCCCAGTGGAGGCCAGTTAACTGCAACGGCCCACCCCACCTCTTTGCCGTCTCCCAGCGGATGGCAAAGAATCTTTGTCGTTCGCTGGCAGACGGCAAAGAAAATAACTCCTAATGGGCCGTTACCCCCCTCCTCTCTCTCTTCTCTCTCTCCCTCTCTCTCTTCTCTTTCTCTCCCGCGCCCTTTTCCCCCTTAAATTTCGCCCCGCCCCTCCCCCTCCGCCGTGGCGCGACCCGCTCCTCCCGAGCTCCTCCTGAGCCGCCACCGCTCCCGACCGCGCCGCCCCGCCGGCCGCTTGACCCCGCCGCCCGAGGGCCTTGCCGCCGCGCCACACCACCGAGCCACCGCCGCGCCCGACCCGCGCTCCTCCACCTCTCCCTCAGCCTCTGCCTCGTCGTGCCTCGCCGGAGAGGCTCAAACCCGCTGGATCTCGCCGAAGTTCTAGAAGAAACCCTAGGTGAAAATCTGCTAAGTCCCCTTTTCTGTTATTTTTTTGCCCTGTTCATCTTGATGTACCGCTCGATCTGTGTGTCCGTTGTGATGTGCCAATAATGAAAGTTGTAGTGTTCTCTCTGATCTAAACGATGGTAGTGGTTGCATCCATGTTTGAGTTCATCTAGTTGTTCAAATCTCTGTTGCAAAGTGGCATGTTGCTGTTAGCTGCTGTCACTGTTATATTTTGCGATTTTGAGTTGATGTTTGCCACCAATCTAAAAGTCATATGCAGTAGGTTTGTTCATGAGTTTTGTAGCCCTTCATGTCTAGTTTGATGCCATGCCATTTGTTGCCATGTTAGGATTCATATGCATGATCATATCTTGTTGCAAAGTGCGCTAGTTTCTGTTTTTTGCAACACTTAGCAGTTTTTCACTAAGTGTTGACTGTCTGTTTTAAAACTTGTCATATTGCCTGGATGATTGCCATGAATTTGTAGCTCATATGGAGATGCTCCCTTTGGATGTTTTGCTGTGCATCACTTGTAATTTAATGCCATGCCTTTGTATGCCATGTTCCTGCCCTGTAGCTTATTTAAATCTTGCTCCAATGTATGCTCCTCAATGTTGCTGTGATAGTGATTTTTCACTAAGTCCTCTGTCTGTTATATTGTGAGGGCTACTTAACTGTTATTAGTTAGTTATTAGTTCATATTAGTTAGTATATATTAGGTAGAAAAAACTTAGATAGAAAGAAGAAAAGAAAAACCTAGGAGGCATAAAAAAAGAAGAAAGAAGAAGAAACAAAGGGAAAATAATAAAAATAAAAGAATAAGAAGAAATAGAAGAAGGAGAGAGAAGACAAAAATAAGAAGAAGAAGAAAAGAAGAAAGAAATGAGAGGAGGAGAAGAAGGAGAGAGAAAAGAGAAGAGAAAACAAGAGAAAAGAAAGAAAAAAGGAACAAGAGACGTGAGGGATCCCCGCGAATCTCTCTTTCCCTTCTCATCCACCCCTCTTCCTCCTCCTCCTCTCGGCTGGCCCTCTCGCTCCCCCCCTGCGCTTTCGCTACCCGCCCCCCTCTCTCATTCTCCGCCCTCTTCCCGGCCCTGGAGAGGAAGACAGAAGCCCATCCCGACCCCGACCCCGACAAGACACCACGACCCCGACCCCGAACCCAGACACCCTGACCCCGACCCCGACACTGACACCCAGACACGGAGCAATCCGGACCGGCACATCGGACCCCCGACACCTCGAGACCCCGACACAGCACCCCGACCCCGACACCCCGACACGGCACCCCGACCCTGACACGACACCCCCCACACCCCGCACGACACCCCCCACACCCCCAATCCTCAACCCCCGATGCCACCGACCCCAACCCCCGACATGACACCACGACACCCCGACACCATGACACCCCGACACCCTAACACCCCGACACCACACACCATGAGATATGAGAGTTACTTAAGGAAAGCCTCGATGAACCGAAAGTCACACACGCATTATACCGATGTACACTGACCCAGAACTATTGTTGTGCACGGGACACCCTAACCCGACACCACGACACGACACCCCCGACCCCCGACCCCGTCACGACATCTTGACCCCGACACAACACCCCGACACCACGACACGACACTCCCGACCCCCGACACCTCTTCGGCCTCCTGTTGACCGAAAGGGTGCTCTTCGGCCTTCTAGAGGCCGACGGGGTCATATATGTGTGAATTATGAGTTAGGTCATATAATTTCCGATTTTTTTATGAAAACATCATATATATATATATATGTGTTCATCGGGTGGATTTAAATGTGCAGTTGTTTCGTCGCTGCGAGGGTTTGGTGTTCGACGACCTCCCCGTGCGTTCGACGAGCTCAGCCTTGCGTTCGTGGGTGAGCACAAATGACATCTCCTCCTCCCCCTTCATTTGCTCTGTTCCGGTCTTCGTGCCGATGAAACTTTCTAGCTGTAGGTAGATTGAATCATCAGTATGCGTGAACACTATGTGTCTCCCATTTGAAAGGGTTACATCTATAAATATGCATACATTTGCATATTTATAACCGTGATTCTTTCGAATTGTCCAACGTTATCCATGGACAGCCCGAGTATGTGTAGATTGGGTTCGTTTTCCCATATGCTCTACTCCGGATCCGATGCAGAATTCCGTCAGTGCCTCCCTGTTGTTCTCCGAGTACACATCCTCTCTACTTATTGCCGAGACGTGTATCAGGAGAACAACGGGGATTGCTGACGAAATTTTGCATCGGATCCGGAGCAGAGCATGGGAAAACGAACCCAATCTACACATACTCGGGTGGGATTAGGACCTATCTTTACCTACTAGCGTCTAGGTTGCATCGACGTAATGAAACCGATGAATATGGTTTGCTGAATTATGTATATATTTTGTGTGTGTCCAGTAGCTAGGCAGGATGAGTGATTGTGGGTGGATGTACACTGGTCACACTAGTCAGAAAGACATGACCCATGAATGGTTAACAAAAACCAAGGAGTTTGTGAGAGTCGCATTTGCAAATGGACAAAAAACAACCTAGTGCCCTTGTGTCGATTGCGACAACTATAAGAAGTCAGAGTTTGAAATGATCAAGCACCTACAGAACTGGGGTTTTACGCCTAATTATACGGTCTGGACATTTCATGGTGAGTCTGCCCAACATGCCAGAGCTAAGGTGCTTCATCGTCGCACCGATGAGCATGGTACCGGGATCGAAGACATGGTGCAAGACTTTGATGATGCTCGGGATTCGGACGATGAGATGGAGGAATCTGCAAAGGCCTTTATGAAATGTTGGAGTCTTCAAAACGTCCTCTCCACGAGCACACTGAGCTTTGTCAGCTGGATGCCATCGCGCAAGTAATGGCTCTAAAGGCTCAGTTCAACCTGGGCAGAGAACGCTACGACGCGATTATGACGATATTTGGACGCTTTCTACCCAAAGGCCATGTATTGCCAGCAAACCTGTACTAGTCGGACAAAATCCTGCATGCGCTTAAGATGCCCTATGAGAAGATAGATGCCTGTGAGAATGGATGTGCCTTCTTTAGGCTTCAGTATGCGGGCTTGAACTATTGCCCCATTTGCAATGCTTCCAGGTATGTTCTGGTACACAACGGTATGGGTGAGAAGAGTCAGACCAAAATCCCCATTAATGTTCTTCGGTATCTGCCAATCATACCAAGACTTCAATGGCTTTTCATGGTCGAAGAGACGGCTAGACAGATGACATGGCATAAATTGGGCAAAAGAACAGAACTGGATGCAGATGGGAATCCGATGTTGGGACACACTTCGGGCGCTTTTGCATGGAAGCACTTCAATGCGTTACATAAGGATAAAGCGGCAGAACCAAGGCATCCTCGAGTTGCCATCAGCACGGATGGGTTCAATGTGTATGGTATGATGGCAGCACAATACAGTTGTTGGCCTGTATTTGTCATTCCACTCAATCTCCCCCCGGAGAGATTATGAAAAGAAAGAACATTTTCCTTGACACTGGTAATTCCAGGGCCCAAATATCCGGGGAAGAATATGAATGTGTACATGCAACCGCTTAAGGATGAATTGCAAGAAGCCTGGGATAATGGGATCAGGACATACGACGCCGCTACAAAAAAGAACTTCAAAATGCATGTGTTGTACATGTACTTGATGCATGACTTGCCGGCGTATGCGCTTTTCGTTGGCTAGTGTGTGCATGGAAGGTTTCCGTGCCCCACATGCAAGGCAGCTCTTCAGTTCTGTTGGCTGGAGGCGGGTCGCAAGTTTTCTTGCTTCGACATGCATAGACAATTCCTAGATCCTGACCATAAGTTCATAAAATACAAGAAGAATTTCATCAAAGGTAGAGTTGTCAAAAACATTGCACCACCTGCGTTGACAGGCCAACAGATCCTGGATCAGATAAACGCTCTCGAGCCGGATCCAAATCGTCCAGGGTATTTCAAAGGGTATAATACGGAACACGCCTGGACTCACAAGATATGTTTGTGGGATCTACTTTACTTCAAAGACCTCCTTTGCCCACACAACATCGACGTGATGCACAGTGAAAAGAATGTCGCGGAGGCCCTTTTTGGTACATTGTTCGGCATAGAGGGGAAGTCAAAGGATAATCCTAAGGCTAGAGTCGACCAGGAGGCTCTATGTGATAGACCGTTACAAAACATTCGACAACCAAAAGGAAAGAAGAACTGGAGGAAGCCAAAGGCATGGTTCAATCTTGGAAGGCCAGCTATGAGGGAAATGATCTTGTGGGTGAAAATGCAGTTGATGTTCCCCGATGGGTATGCAACGAATCTAAAGAGGGGAGCGAGTCTTGAAAAATTGAAAATATTTGGTCTCAAGAGTCATGATTGGCACATATGGCTTGAGCGGGTAATGCCGGTGATGTTGCATGGCTTTATCCCTGAGGATGAATGGCTAGTACTGGAAGAGCTGAGCTATTTCTTCCGTGCTCTTTGTGCGAAAGAACTATCGCCTGACGTGATAGACGAACTGGAAGAGTTGGCGTCGGAGTTGATCTAGAAGTTAGAAAAGATCTTTCCATCAGGCTTCTTTAATCCAATGCAGCATTTGATTTTGCATCTCCCGACCGAGGCAAGATTGGGGGGGGGGGCGTGCAAAATCGTTGGTGCTTCTCAACTGAGAGGATGCAGAAGACGCTTCGAGCAAAATGTAAAAACAAACGTAGAGTTGAAGCATCGATGGCCGAGGCATTTATTATTGAGGAGGCGGCAAACTTTGTGACAGCACACTACACAGCCCAGAATCGTCATTTGCATAATCCGAAGCCTCGGTACAATGATGGCGACCGTGAAAAAGGTCGATCCAACCTCAGCCTATTCAAAGGGAAGCTCGCACCAGCCGGTGCTTCGAAATCAATAGGGTTGGATGTCGAAGAATGGCGGACCATTTCATTGTATATCCTCAACAACCTAACAGAAGTGCGGTCGTACATCGAGTAAGTTCTCGGTACATTGTTTTGCAACTTCTAATTCCTTCGACATGCTCTTATTCCCGGATATATATGTGATACAGTCGATACGTCGCATAACTCTCGGTTGGAGCGGTGATCCAAAAGGATTCCATCGAAGAGTATGAGCTTCTGGCAAAGCATGGAGGCGCATATCCTGGTTTCATCTCTTGGTTCAAGCAAACGGTAATTTCCATTAATTAGATGATTTCATTTCTTCGCCTAGTTTGCGGCTAATGCAACAATCCTTTGGTATTAAACTTGTAGGCTAATGCAGAGTCTATGGACTCCGAATTGAGACAAGTCGCTAATGGTTTTGACTTTAAGGTCCGTTCATTTGACAAATACGACATCAATGGGTATCGCTTTCATACTTTTGGCAAAGAGCTATCTATGGCCGACCAAAAGACTACAAATTGTTGTGTCTCCGCTGTCGGCGAAGGAGGGGTCGAGTATTATGGAAGAGTTGAAGCAATTTATGAACTTACATCCTTTGGTGAAAACCCACCAAACGTCGTAGTCTTCAAATGTTATTGGTTCCAGCCGAAGGAGACTAGAAGGACTCATGAACATATAGGGCTAGTCGAAATCAAACAAAGCACCCATTTGGATGTTCCCGATGTCTATATTACGGCTCAATAGGCGACCCAAGTTTTCTATCTACCATGGGCCTGCCAAACGGATCCAAATTTGAAAGGTTGGGATGTTGTTTATGATGTGTCGCCACATTTTAGACCACCTCCCCTCAATGAAGATGATTATGAACCTCACATTAACCCAGACACATATGAAGGAGAATTCTTCCAAGAAACACGTGTTTCCAAAAAATGCTTCAAGAACCGCTCTACTTCACCCCAGAACATTGAGGTCGACAACGACAGTGAACCCGAATTCACCCCTGAGCAGGAACAAGAAGGGATGGAAGAAGAAGAGGTTACTTCTACGGATGACCTGAGAATGCTTGACCGATTACATAGAGGCCTTCCACATGTTGATGCATTTATTGATGATGCTGATGAGCACGTCATTACTGATAGTGATGATGATTATGCATTTATTGATTCCGGAGCATATATAGACGATGAAGATTAATATTAGTAATGTGAGGTATTCAATTATTATTATGTACATATATATTATTAATTAGTTCATGTTATTAGGTATTCATTTTTTTTATGTTGAACTAATGTCGTTCACTCTTTGTCGTTGCAGGTGTTGACAGATGGTGGGCGGGGGTCGAGAGCGCTCTGAGCCTCCTTCCTCGGCACGTGCTGGGAGGGGTGCTATTATTCCACCCCAGCAACTCCGGAGAGCGCTGGTACACAACATGCAGACACCGGCGGGCGCTTCTTCTTCGACCGGGAGAGGTCGGGGGAAGACGAAGAGAGGTGCTAGAGGTAGGAAGGCTGCTGCGCCTTCCTCGCCGCCACCCCCAGCTGATTCTCCTGACCACAGGAGTGCTCCGTCTCAGGTGGACCCATCTAACTTGGACCCGTCTCGGACTCCGGTCCACGAGCCTCGGGTCGACGAGCCTCGGGTCACCGAGCCTTCGTCCCAGGAGACTCGGGTCCCAGAGTCTTCGTCCCAGGAGACTCGGGTCCCAGAGTCTTCGTCCCACCGAACTCCGGAGGCCAGTGGCCATGCTGATGGTGGCAAGGACACTTACTTGTCTGAGGATACCTATAGCGAGGGCGAGCTGGTTGAGGAGGGCAAGAAGGTCTACTGGCGTGGTTGTACAAAGCTGCCTCCCGTGCCGACGACCCGCGAGCAGAGGTGGTTGATTGCGCCTAATGCGGAGAGGTAAGTGCATTTACTCTTTTTTAACCTTTTGCCTCCATGTTTCTTCAAATTAATATCTAATGTGTTGGCCTTGTCCTACTACAGGGGTTGGCAATACGAGCGTGGTGTCCGCAGGCCCAACCAGGTCCTTGGTGTACTTCTCCGGCACCACTTCCTGGGGAAGGTCTAGTTGCCTGGTGAGTCTCCACAGGTAGCACTGACCTGGGAGCTGTACAGGGGTGCCCCGGCCCTGCCGGAGGAGATGGTCGACGGTGTCTTGTGCGAGACGGTGGCTGACATTGTGATCCGTTGCTTCTGGGTAATTTCTCCTTCTCAACAACACCTAGTGATTGTACTAATTAGTGCCTAATGTGTTGTCTTGTTTAATTGCAGACCTTCTACAGGTGTCTTGAGGAAGACGAGGCGAGAGCGGCTGTTGTTCTCGAAGCAGAGTGCAAGCGCCTACTTCAGAACTTACAACACGAGGCTCGGGTGCAAGCTATTCGAGACTACTACGCCTCGAGTAACATTAGGAGGGCCAAGAAGAAGTGCCGCAATAATTATCTGAGTAAGGAGAAGTTTATGAAGGTAATTATCTATTCTTAAGGCCTTGTACTTAGCTTCTTTGATTTGATTCGTAGGCGTAGCGCTGAAATTTCTCTTGTCTAACTTAGGTGCCCCCGAGATGGTGTGCGGGTAGGATGGACTGTTGGGAGGCATTGGTGGATGAGTGGTGCTCTCCCGAATGGCTAGCCGAAGACAACAAGGCCAAGGAGAAGCGTGCCCAACTGAGAGGTGTGCCACACCATCAAGGGAGCTCCAACCTGTTTGAGTTCAGGGATCACTAGGTATGTGGTTTGCTTCATGATTCATGCAATTTCATTCTTCATGCTAGCTTGAGCCCTTAACTAATATATTGTTCACCTCTTTTAGGCGTGACACAACAAGAAGGAGGTGCCACCTTTATTCGACCTCTATGCCATGGCCCATACTTCCTCGTACAAGTAGGCCAAGGCATTCTCTGAGGATGACCTCGATCATCCAGAGAGCTTCAGCAACATCTCCTCCCATAACAAGCTCGTGAGGTACAGAGATTTTGGGAAGGCGAGGAACGGGGAGGACTTCAACCCGAGCCAGAGTCCTTTTGATCCAGAGCTCGTGATGATATCTGGTGGTGGGAGGCCCTATGGCTCGATAGCCATTGGGGATGGACTGATACGTTGTCCTAGAACTCTCCTAGAGATCAAGAAGCGCCAGACGAGCTATGATCCTGAGATAACGCCTCGTCCACGGCCAATGGAGCTCGCCATTGAGGCTAGGGCCCAGGAGCTTCTGGCGGAGGCAAATAGGCAGGCGGCACAGAGGGAGAGGGAGATGGAGGAGAGGACGGCTAGGCTGTTGGAGGAGGAGAGGAACTGGAAGGACGCGTCTCACCGGGCCCTATACGAGCTCCTCATGGTAAGTTTCTCCTGCATATTAGCCAAATCATGCACGTAATGTTCATTTCATCACTAACTAATATGAATGACTAGTGAAACAAAATGCGCAGACCGTGTGCCAGAACAATGGTCAGACCCCTCCGTCGATGCCCCATATTGCTATAGCACCCACGGTGAGTTTCATTTAAATGGTCATTAGTTACAGTATTCGCATTTGAGTTGCATCATGCTAAGGAGACATTGCAAATGATCTTTGGTGCAGCATGCCTCCCGACAAGCATCAACCGATCCTTCTGCGTCTGCCGCAACCCCGACCGGTCCTTCTACGTCTCACCCTGGCCCAAACCCTCCCGGTCCTTCACCTTCGTGTTGATGGTAAGTTTTCCCAAGTGTTTTCATTAACAAATGCATACTTAGCTTAAGAAATGAACTACTTAGCTCCAAAATGACTTGATATGCTTAGTTAGCTAGAAAATGGTATATTATACCTAGGATAGCTAGAAAATGACCTATACTTAGCATTTTTTCCTCCAAAATGATTTGATATGCTTAGTTAGCTAGAAAATGGTATATTCTACCTAGGATAGCTATAAAATGACCTATACTTAGCTTATTTTCATAAAAAATGACTTGATATGCTTAGTTAGCTAGAAAATGGCATTAGTAGCTAGTATAGCTCAATAATGATCTATAGCTAGTTCATTTATGACATAATTAGCTCACTTAGGTACAAAATGGCATAACTACCTAGGATAGCTCAATAATGATCTATAATTAGCTTAGGTAACCCATTTATGACATAATATGCTCACTTAGGTAAAAAATGGCATATTAACCTTGGTTTACCTCCAAAATGACCTATACTTAGCTTATTTTCCTCAAAAATACATAATAACCTTACTTACCTCCAAAATGATATATTCTACCTAGGATAGCTATAAAATGACCTATACTTAGCTTATTTTCATCAAAAATGACTTGATATGCTTTGTTAGCTAGAAAATGGTATATTACACCTAGGATAGCTATAAAATGACCTATACTTAGCTTATTTTCATCAAAAATGACTTGATATGCTTAGTTAGCTAGAAAATGGTATATTCTACCTAGGATAGCTATAAAATGACCTATACTTAGCATTTTTTCCTCCAAAATGACTTGATATGCTTAGTTAGCTAGAAAATGGTATATTCTACCTAGGATAGCTATAAAATGACCTATACTTAGCATTTTTTCCTCCAAAATGACTTGATATGTTTAGTTAGCTAGAAAATGGCATTAATAGCTAGTATAGCTCAATAATGATCTATAGCTAGTTCATTTATGACATAATTAGCTCTCTTAGGTACAAAATGGCATAATAACCTTGGTTTACCTCCTAAATATCCTATAAATTCTTCTTCTTCTTCTTTTCTTCATTTTATTCTTCTTCTTCTAGCTAGTCTTCTTCTTCTTCTAACTATATCTTTCCTACTTTGCAGATTTGCTATAGATGAGGAAGAGTGCATTGATGGACTGTACTCTTCTACTTTTGCTACCTTCATGTTTATGGAACACTTGTTTTGGATACATATGTATGGATATGTTGTTGGAAACCATATGTTGTGTGTTGTTGGAAACTTGTATATATGTTGGACTTGTATGTTGGAACTTAATTATTGGTCCACCTATGCTTGTTTCAACTTATTTGGTATGCTTGTTGGAACTTGTTGAATGATATGTATGTTATGGATATGGATATGTTGGATATATATGAATTTTCTGTCAAATTGAATGATTTTAAGAAAAAACAAAAAAACAGGGGCTATATGTCCACTTTGCCGTCTCCTGGCAGACGGCAAAGAGCTTTGTCGTCCGCCAGCAGATGGCACAGTGGCCACGTGGCAGCTACCTGTGCAAACTGGGGCTGCCCTAGGTGAGTTCTTTGCCATCCGCTAGTGGACGGCAAAGACCTAACGTTCTTTGCCGTCCGCCAGCAGACGGCAAAGAACCCCCCCTAGGCTATTAAAAAAAGGTGCTTTGTCGTCCGCTGGCAGACGGGAAAGAACCTAAGGACTTTGTCGTCTGTGGGCAGACAGCAAAGCACACTGTTAAGCCCCCTAACGGAGCTAAGTGCCCACGTGTGCCATCCAGGCTCTTTGCTGTCTGCCAGCGGACGGCAAAGAACCTAAGGTCTTTGTCGTCCGCCAGCAGACGACAAAGCGGCCTTTACCATGGACTATTCAGCTGGACGCTTTGCCGTCCGCTGGCAGACGGCAAAGCCTTTGCCGTCCGGGTTTCCTGCCTTTGCCGTCTGGGATGGCGGACGGCAAAGTACCTGTTTCCTATAGTGGTATGATACCTCCAACAAAATTATTTGGCTGCAAGATGAAGGAGAATAGCTCAATCGGTGGGCATGTACTCAGAATGTCTAGGTGCTACAATCGCTTGAATCAAGGTGGAGTTGATCTTCCAGATAAGATAGTGATTGGTATAGTTCTCCAAGTCACTGCCACAAAGCTACTAGAGCTTTGTGATGAACTATAAACATGTCAAAGATGAAAAAAATGATCCCTGAGCTATTCACGATGTTTGACACCGCGAAGGTAGAAATCAAGAAGGAGTATCAAGTGATGATGATTAGTAAACCACTAGTTTCGATAAGGGAAAGGGCAAGAAGGGAAACTTCATGAATGGCAAGCCAGTTGCCTCTCTAGTGAAGAAACACAAGGTTGAACCCAAACCCGAGATTGAGTGCTTCTATTATGAGGACAAAGGTCACTGATGTCTACTACACAACCTTCTTCTTGTAGACTCGTGTTGGGCCTCCAACCACAAAGTTTTGTAGGACAATGGCAATTTCCCCTCAAGTGGATGGCCTAAGGTTTATCAATCCGTGGGAGGCATAGGATGAAGATGGTCTCTCTTGAACAACCCTGCAACCAAATAACAAAGAGTCTCTTGTGTCCCCAACACACTCAATACAATGGAAAATTGTATAGGTGCACTAGTTCGGCGAAAAGATAGTGATACAAGTGCAATATGGATGGTAGATATAGGTTTTTGTAATCTTAAAATATAAAAACAGCAAGGTAACAAATAGTAAACAGTGAGCAAAACGTTGTATAAATGCTTGGAAACAAGGCCTGGGGTCCATAGTTTCACTAGTGCAATTTCTCTCAACAATACTGACATAGTTGAATCATATGTAAACACCTCTCGTGCGACAAAGAGATCACTCCAAAGTCACAAATTGCATAGAACTAACAAAGAAATTATTGTAGGGTATGAAACCACCTCAAAGTTATCTTTTCTGATCAATCTTATGAGCTGTCGCTATAAGTGTCACAAACAGCCCTAGAGTCCATACTAAAATAACACCTCAAGATACACATCAACCAAAACCCTAATGTCACCTAGATACTCGGTTATCACCACAAGTACCCATGGGCTTGATTATACGATATGCATCACATAATTTCAGATTCATGTTCAATCCAACACAAAGAACTTCAAGAAGTGCCCCAAAGTTTCTACCGGAAAGTCAAGACAAAAATGTGTGCCAACCCCTATTCATAGATTCCCAAGGTCACAGAACCCGAAAGTTGATCACCAAAACATACATCAAGTGGATCAATAGAACAACCCATTGTCACCACGGATATCCCATCGCAAGACATACATCAAGTGTTATCCTTAAAGACTCAATCCGATAAGGAAACTTCAAAGGGAAAACTCAATTCATCACAACAAGATAGAGAGGGGGAAAACTCTATATGATTCAATCTGTATCAAGAAAGCTCGCGGTACATCAAGATCGTGCCATCTCAAGAACACGAGAGAGAGAGAGAGAGAGATCAAACACATAGCTACTGGTACATACCCTCAGCCCCGAGGGTGGACTACTCCCTCCTCATCATGGCGAGCGTCGGGATGATGAAGATGGCCTCCGGTGATGGTTTCCCCCTCCGGCAGGGTGCCGCAACGAGCTCCCGATTGGTTTTTCGTCGCTCTGGAGGCTTGCGGCGGCGGAAATCTTGATCTAGGTTCTACGTTGGGGTTTTTGGTATTTATAGGAATTTATGGCGGTGGAAATAAGTCAGGATGGGCCACAAGGGAGTCACAAGCCTACAGGGCGTGACCAGGGGGGTGGTCGCGCCCCTGAGGCTTGTGACTGCCTCGTGGGTCTTCTATCCCAACTCCAATGCTCCGTGGATCTCTTCTGGTCCAAAATAAATCATCGTAAATTTTTATTCCGTTTGGACTCCGTTTGATATTCCTTTTCTGTAAAACTCAAAAAAAAAAACAGGAACTGGCACTGGGCTCTAGGTTAATAGGTTAGTCCCAAATATAATATAAAGTTGTGGTAAAATGATTGTAAAACAGCCAAGAATGATAATATAACAGCATGGAACAAGCAAAAAATTATAGATACGTTGGAGACGTATCAGCATCCCCAAGCTTAATTCCTGCTTGTCCTCGAGTAGGTAAATGATAAAAACAAATTTTTTGATGTGGCATGCTTCCTAACATATTTATCCATGTAATATTCTTTATTGTGGCATGAATATTCAGATCCGTAAGATTCAAAACAATAGTCTAATATTGACATAAAAATAGTAATACTTCGAGCACACCAACAAGGTAGTCGTGTCCTTTCAAAATAACATGGCCTTAGAAAGTTATCCCTACAAAATCATATAGTCTGGCTATGCTCCATCTTCCCCACACAAAGCATCTAAATCATGCACAAGCCCGATGAACAAGTCAAGCAATTGTTTCACACTTTTGGTGTTCTCAAACCTTTTCAACTCTCACACAATACATGAGCGTGAGCCATGGATATAGCATTATAGGTGGAATAGAATATGGAGGAGGTGCAAGGAGAAAAATGAGAAGATAGTCTCACATCAACTAGGCATATCAATGAGCTATGGAGATGCCCATCAATAGATATCAATGTGAGTGAGTAGCGATTGCCATGCAACAAATGCACTTAGAGGTATAAGTGTATGAAAGCTCAAAAAAGAAAACTAAGTGGTCGTGCAAAATAATAACCACTAGTTATATGAAAGTGACAAAATAGGAGACTCTCTATCATGAAGATCATGGTGCTACTTTGAAGCACAAGTGTGGAAAAAGGTAGTAGCAATTGTCCCTTCTCTCTTTCTCTCATTTTTTTTATTTTGGTGGGCTTGTTTGGCCTCTTTTTTTGTTTGGGCTTCGCTGGCCTCTTTTATTTTTTGTAAAGTCCGGATACTCATCCCAACTTGTGAGGGAATCATGGCTTCCATCATCCTTTTCTCTCACAGGACAATGCTCTATTAATGAAAAATCATCACACTTTTATTTACTTATAACTCAAAGAAAAGGAAATTACAACTCGGTTCCTATGACAAAATATGACTCTATATGCAATGTGAAGTGATGATGCAAGTCATGAAAAACTACATGGTGGAAGTTGCATGGCAATATATCTCGGAAAGGCTATGGAAATGCCATAACAGGTAGGTATGGTGGCTGTTTTGAGGAATATATGGTGGCTGTTTTGAGGAAGGAGGGTTTGGTATACCGGCGTAAGTTGCGTGGTACTAGAGAGGCTAGAAAAGATGGAAGGGTGAGCATGCGACTCAACATTAGTCATAAAGAACTCACATACTTATTGCAAAAGTCTATTAGTCATAAAACAAAGCATTAGACGCATGCTCCTAGGGGAGAGGTTGGTAGGATTTAACCATTGCGCGCTCCCGACCCTCACACAAAGGTCGACAATCATTAAAAAAATCATGCTCCGACTTTGTTACATAACGGTTCACCGTACGTGCATGCTACGGGAATCACAAGCTTTAACACAAGTATCTCTTCCAATTCACAACTACTCACTAGCATGACTCTCATATTACCATCTCTATTATCTCAAAACTATATGCAAGGAATCAAACTTCTCATAGTTTTTAATGCACTTAATATGAAAGTTTTTATTATATTCTCCTTGGATATCTATCACTTTGGGACTAGTTTCATAGATTGACATTTCTTTTTGGCAAGCTCAAACAAATTTAAATGAAGCACATGAGCAAATGACGAGCTACTCTCAAAAGATATAAGTGAAGATTAATGAGTAGTCAAACAATTAAGGAGATATGTGAGGACTCTATCACCCTAAATAAATATTTTTAGATCTTAAGTACTTTATTCAAACAGCAAGCTAAAGTAAAATAGCACTCCAAGAATAGCACGCATCATGTGAACGAATAAAAATTTAGGCTCAACATAGGCTAACCGATAATTGTTGATGAAGAGAAGTGGGATGCATAGCATCCCCAAGATTAGATGCTTGAGATTTCTTGAAATATTTACTTGGGGTGCCTTTGTCATCCCCAAGGTTGATCTTTTGTATCTCATTCAATCCTCTCATACCACGGTTTCACCTATTCTCAAAAACTTCATCCACACAAAACTCAAAAAGAACTCGTGAGATAAGTTAGTACACAAATAATAAATCAATTCTTCATGTACTGCCAAGACAAGTTGCATAATAATTTTCAAACATTAGGTACTGTATACTATCATTTACACAATTTATATCTACCAATATAGGCTATCGAAACTATAGGATAAGTAGATAACAAAGCTATGACAGCAATCTGCCCAAACAGAACAGTCTGTAGCAATTTATGAAAACAGTGTACTTATGTAACTCAAATAATTATTAAAATTTAGGAAATTCTATAAAATTTATATGAACTTACTTTGTAAAAATTTCATCAACTTTTCATGTTCCAGTAAAATATGAAAATTCAAACACTACAGCCAAAGTTTCTGTTTTTACACAGCACTCATCAAAACATGCAATGCAAGCATCCTAAAGGCAATTCTTGGAACTTTTTATTGAAAAAATAGATTATAAATAAAACCAAACATAAAATAACTAAATATAATGATGCTCCAAGAAAAACACATATTATGTGACAAATAAAAATATAGCTCCAAGTGAGATATACCGATAGTGTTGAAGACGAAAGAGGGAATGCCTTCTGGGGCATCCCCAAGATTAGACGCTTGAGACTTCCTTGAATATTACCTTGGGGGTAGGGCATCCCCAATCTTAGGTTCTTGTAACATCTTATTCTTGTCATATCGGTGGCTCACCCAAAACTTGAAAACTTCAATCACACAAAACTTAACGGAACTTCGTGAGATGGGTTAGTGTAGTAAATATAGATCATTCACTTAGGTACTGTCAAGACAAGATTCATAATTATTCCCACATGATACCTACTGTATCACATCATTCTCATAATTTATATTACTCAATATAAGCTACAGGAACACTTGAAACAAGCAAACTATGCATGCAAAACAGAATCTGTCAAAAACAGAACAGTCTGTAAAGATCTGAATGATCACCAAACTTACCTGACTCTAACAATTCTGAAACTTTAGGAAAACTCAGCTAATTTGCATAAGTAAAATCCTATAATTGATATACTGGATGCAGAACTTTCTGTTTTTGCACAGAATCAAACAAGCAAGTATCCACACTATCCCATAGGATTTACTTGGCACTTTATTGAAATAAAAGGCACAAAACATGATTACTACAGTATCTTAATCATGTGAACACGTCAAAACAGAAAGTAAAAGTGTTGGGTTGTCTCCCAACAAGCGCTTTTCTTTAATGCCTTTTAGATATATGCATGATGATTTCAATGATGCTCACATAGGAATAGTAATTGAAACATGCAAAAGAGCATCATGAATCTAATGACAAGCACATTTAAGTCTAACCCACTTCCTATGCATAGGGATTTTGTGAGCAAACAATTTATGGGAGCAAGAATCATCTAGCATAGGAAGGGAAAACAAGGCTATCTTCAAGAATTTGAACACATAGAGAGGAAACTTGATATTATTGCAATTCCTATAAGCATATGTTCATCCCTCATAATAATTTTCAGTAGCATCATGAAGTAATTCCATAATATAACCAGCACATAAATCATTCTTTTCATGATCTGTAAGCATAGAAATTTTACTACTCTCCACATGAGCAATTTTCTTCTCATTCAAAATAGTAGGAGCAAACTCAACAAAATAACTATCATGACATACTTGATTGACATAACCACTTTGAATATTAAAATCATGATGACAAGTTTCATGGTTACCATTAATCTTTATAGCATACGTGTCATCACAATAATCATCATAGATAGGAGGCATGTCATAATCATAATAGTTTCGCTCATCGAAACTTGGGGGGCTAAAAATATCATCTTCATCAAACATAGCATCCCCAAGCTTGTGGCTTTTCATATCATTAGCATCATAAATATTTAGAGAATTCATACTAACAATATCAGTCTCATGCTCATCCCTCAAATATTTAGTGCCAAACATTTTAATAACTTCTTGTTCTAACACTTGAGCACAATTTTCCTTTCCATCATTTTCACGAAAGACATTAAAAAGATGAAGCATATGAGGCAACCTCAATTCCATTTTTTATAGTTTTCTTTTATAAAACCAAAGTAGTGAAAAACAAGAAACTAAAATATTTAATTGCAAGATATAAACATATACCTTCAAGCACTCACCTCCTTGGCAACAGTGCCAAAAAATAGCTTGATGTCTACTACGCAACCTTCTTCTTGTAGACTCGTGTTGGGCCTCCAAGCGCAGAGTTTTGTAGGACAATGGCAATTTTCCCTCAAGTGGATGACCTAAGGTTTATCAATATGTGGGAGGAGTAGGATAAAGATGGTCTCTCTTGAACAACCCTGCAACCAAATAACAAAGAGTCTCTTGTGTCCCCAACACACCCAGTACAATGGCAAATTGTATAGGTGCACTAGTTCGGCAAAGAGATAGTGATACAAGTGCAATATGGATGGTAGATATAGGTTTTTGTGATCTGAAAATATAAAAACAGAAAGGTAACAAATAGTAAACAGTGAGAAAAACATCGTATAAATGCTTGGAAACAAGGCCTAGGGTCCATAATTTCACTAGTGCAATTTCTCTCAACAATACTAACATAGTTGAATCATATGTAAATACCTCTCATGTGACAAAGAGTTGACTCCAAAGTCACAAATAGCGGAGAACTAACAAAGAAATTATTGTAGGGTACGAAACAGCCTCAAAGTTATCTTTTCTGATCAATCTTATGAGCTGTCCCTATAAGTGTCACAAACAGCCCTAGAGTTCGTACTAAAATAACACCTTAAGATACACATCAACCAAAACCCTAATGTCACCTAGATACTCCATTGTCACCACAAGTACCCATGGGCTTGATTATACGATATGCATCACATAATTTTAGATTCATCATGTTCAATCCAACACAAAGAACTTCAAGGAGTGCCCCAAAGTTTCTACCGGAAAGTCAAGACAAAAACGTGTGCCAACCCCTATGCATAGATTCCCAAGGTCACGGAACCCGCAAGTTGATCACCAAACATACATCAAGTGGATCAATAGAACATCCCATTGTCACCACGGATATCCCATCGCAAGAAATACATCAAGTGTTCTCAAATCCTTAAAGACTCAATCCAATAAGAAAACTTCAAAGGGAAAACTCAATTCATCACAACAAGATAGAGAGGGGGAAACCTCCATATGATTAAATCTATATGAACAAAGATCGTGGTACATCAAGATTGTGCCATCTCAAGAACACGAGAGAGAGATCAAACACATAGCTACTGGTACATACCCTCAGCCCCGAGGGTGAACTACTCCCTCCTCACCATGGACAGCGTCGGGATGATGAAGATGGCCTCCGGTGATGGTTTCCCCCTCCGGTAGGGTGTCGGAACGGGCTCCCGATTGGTTTTTCATGGCTCTAGAGGCTTGCGGTGGCGGAACTCCGATCTAGGTTCTGCATTGGGGGTTTTGGTATTTATAGGAATTTATGGCGGCGGAAATAAGTCAGGATGGGCCACGAGGGAGTCACGGGCCTGCAGGGCCCGACCAGGGGGGTGGTCATGCCCATGAGGCTTGTGAGTGCCTCGTGGGTCTTCTGGCCCAGCTTCGATGCTCCGTGGGTCTCTTCTGGTCCAAAAAAATCACCATAAATTTTTATTCCGTTTGGACTCCATTTGATATTCTTTTTCTGTAAAACTCAAAAACACGGAAAAAAAACAAGAACTGGCACTGGGCTCTAGGTTAATAGGTTAGTCCCAAAAATAATATAAAATTGTGGTAAAATGATTGTAAAACACCCAAGAATGATAATGTAACAGCATGGAACAAGCAAAAATTATAGATACATTGGAGACGTATCAGTCATGAGGTGGAACTACCCTAAATACTTGGTAGATAAGAAGGATGGCAACATCAATAAAAGTATATTTGATATACGTGTTATTCATGTGTACCTTAGTAGTACTCCTAGTAGCACCTAGGTATTAGATACCGGTTCAGTTGCTAATGTTAGTAACTCGAAATAAAAGCTACGGAATAAATGGAGACTAGCTAAGGGCAAGGTGACGATGTGTGTTGGAAGTGTTTCCAAGGTTATGTGATCACCATCGCACGCTCCCTCTACCTTCGGGGTTAGTGTTGAACCTAAATAAATGTTATTTGGTGTTTGCGTTGAGCATGAACTTAATTGGATCGTGTTTATTGCAACACGCTTATTCATTTAAGTCAGATAATAATGGTTATTCTTTTTATATGAATAAAACCTTCAATGGTCATGCACCCAATGTGAATGGTTTACTGAATCTCGACCAGAGTGATACACATGTTCATAATATTGATGTAAAAAAAGATGCAAAGTTAATAATGATAGTACCGCATACTTGTGTCACTGTCGCTAAAGTCATATTGGTATAAAGCACATGAAGAAACTCCATGCTGATGGATCTTTGGACTAAATCGATTTTGAATCAGTTGAGACATGCAGACCATGCCTCATGGGCAAGATGACTTAGACCCTGTTTTTGACATGATGGAGCAGGCAAGAGACTTATTGGAAATGATACATTTTGATGTATGCAGTCCAATGAGTGTTGAAGCATGTGGTGGATATCGTTATTTTCTTACATTCACTGATGATTTGAGTAGGTATGGGTATATTTACTTAATGTAACACAAGTCTGAAATGTTTGAAAAGTTCATACGAATTCAGAGTGAAGTTTAAGATCATTGTGACAAGAAGATAAAATGTCTACGATATGATCGTGGAGGTGAATATGTCAGTTCTGAGTTTGGTGTGCAACTTAAGACAATGTGGAAATTGTTTCACAACTCACACCACCTGGAACACCATAGTGTAATGTTGTGTCCGAACGTCGTAGTCGTGCTCTATTGGATGTGCGTACTATGATGTCTCTTACCATTTTTCCACTATCCTTTTGTGGTTATGCATTAGAGAAAACTACATTCACTTCAAATAGGGCACCGTCTAAATCCGTTGGGAAGAAACCTAAGTTGTCATTTCTTAGAGTTTGGGAATGGGACACTTATGTCTGATAAGCTCAAACCCAAAGCGGAAAGGTGCATCTTCATAGGATACCCTAAGGAAGCAGTTGGGTATACCTTCTATCTCAAATCTGAGGGCAAAGTGTTTGTTGCTAAAAACCGGGTCCTTTCTCGAGAAAGAGTTTCTCTCGAAAGACTGGAGTGGGAGGAAAGTAGAACTTGTCGTCGTTTTCTCACGAAAGATGCCATAGGGTGGCTTATCGGTGGTGTTGGGGCCATAGGACGCCGATGGGCTCGGGGTGCAAGATTGGGTACAAGAAGATGGAGACACGCGATGTGCCCAGGTTCCGGGCCCTCCGTGGGAGGTAATGCCCCTAGTCCTGCTTGGATTCATTGGATGGATGGATAAGTATACAGAGGTGCTCCTAGAGCTGTGTTCGGAGGAGGAAGAAAGGAGCAGTCGGCTCGTCTCCCTCCGCTACTGGGAAGGGTATGAGAGCTCCCTATGTGTGTGTTCTTGATTGGGGGTTCCGTCCCCATTGCATGGGGGGCTCAGGGGGTTTTATAGGCCAACCCCCCGGCTCTTACAATATGATTTAGGTACAAGGGTGGAGGGACCCGGCTGGCAGCCTCTTCGCCTGGCCAGGGGGTCCTGCAGCTTGTATCATCTCATCGTGGGCGGGGCCCGTCGGCCGAGCGGTTCCATCCCTACTGGGACCCGCCGACGGGCGCCGCGATTGGTCCTCCCCCACCTGCCCCGGCATGGGCCACCCGGGGAGGTGTCGCTTAGCTCTAGCCGGCCGAGGTCGTCGATACGACCGGCGGCACTGTAGCCACGCGGGGGCAGGCACTCGAGTGGCGGAGGCATGCTGGAACTGTTCCCCGTCCGGTCGCGCTCACTGAGGTCAGCGGGCCGTACGGATGGACTGTAGCCATGCGGGACAGCGCGTCAATGACCACTGTGGCAACAGGGTCGCTTGCCCCGCCAATCACGTTGCGTTGTCGTACATGCGAACAGGGAGACGGGACAGGGCGTGTCCGTCCCCAAGTCAATGGACAGCCCGGCTCGTGGGCAGGCGGTTGCTTGGCCAGCCGGGCAGGAGCACGCCTGGCCGCTAGACCAGCTGGGTGAAATGCCAGCCGAAGATGGCTCGTGTGGTGTGTCCCCAGCCGGCCTCGTCGAGCAGGCCGATTGGTTTTTGTTCGAAGCGGAGAGGGGAGGACCCCGTTGCCTTGGCCTACCCAGGGATATAAACCCCGTCAGTAGCCCCTGAAGCCGGCGGGGGCCCACGTCCGATGAACGGTGGGGTGCCGGCGACTTCCCCCCAGCCTAGCCCGCCTCCGGCTCGAAGGCGAAGGGGAAGCCGGGCCAGCTGCAGGACCCGACGCCTTGGGTTCTGGCACGTCACTCCGGGGCACGCGCCGGCACGTGACTTGCCACGCAGTGCGTAATGATGCGCTGGGCCATGCACACGCGGGGAGACGGGACATCGCCCAGGCCTAGTCCGGTAGGGCCCAGGCATAGCCTGGTACGCCTCGGGGCCGGGGCCGGATCCCCCGCGCCCCGATACGGCCGTTACGTCCAGAAGCAACCCACTCGCACGGGATTTCCGGGGAACGTGGACGGGGAACGATCCCACGTCCCCGATCGTGTCCTCCCCTATAAAGGGGAGGGAAGGGCAGGGGGTGGAGGTAACCGCACCCCACTTGCCCCCTTGCAGCCCTTCTCGCCATTGCTCCTCGCTTCCTGACCTCGCCTCTCCTCGTGCTGCCGTGCTCGAGCCCGCGCACGCGCCCGCACGCTGCCCCACTGCTGAGATGGCCGACGGACTCGGCGGCAGCTGGGGAGGATCCTTCGTCACTGGTGCCGATATCGAGGAGCTGCGCAAGGTGCGGATGCTGCCCGCCCAAGTGGGTGGCCACCCGTGCGTCGGGCGGTGTGTTGGTGCCGGCGCCACAGCCAGGGGAACGAGTAGTGTTCCTCTGGCACTTCTCCCGGGGCTTCGCGCTCCCAGTGAGCAACTTCTTCCACCTCTTCCTTGAAACCCTCGACCTTCAACCCCACAATCCTGGTCCCAATGCCATCTTGTATCTCTCTACCTTCGTGGCGTTGTGTGAGGGGTATCTGGGAGTTCTTCCTTTCCTTGGCCTCTTCAACGTGCTTTTCTATCTCAAGCCGTTGATCAACAATGCGTGCGGGGGCACCGTAGTGTGCTGCCGCGGCGTTGCCCGCTTCCCTCCCCTTTCTTTGATTGACTCCGTCAAGGGGTGGCACTGCACATTCTTCATGTGCGGAATGTCGACCCGATGACGGACTACATCGGGCTGCCGCCTTTTGAGGACCGCCAGTCATCCCACCAGAACTGGCTGCCGTCGGCCCCGCGCGGCGTCGCTTTGGAGGAACTGGGTCGGCTCGGGGAGCTGAAGAGTGTTGGAAATATGCCCTAGAGGCAATAATAAATTAGTTATTATCATATTTCCTTGTTCATGATAATCGTTTATTATCCATGCTATAATTGTATTGATCGGAGACTTAGATGCATGTGTGGATACATAGACAAAACCATGTCCCTAGTATGCCTCTAATAGACTAGCTCGTTGATCAAAAGATGGTTAAGGTTTCCTAGCCATGGACATGAGATGTCATTTTATAACGGGGTCACATCATTAGGAGAATGATGTGATGGACAAGACCCAAACTGCACACGTAGCATATGATCGTGTCAGTTTATTGCTACTGTTTTCCGCATGTCAAGTATGTGTTCCTATGACCATGAGATCATGCAACTCACAGATATCGGAGGAGTGCCTTGTGTGTATCAAACGTCGCAACATAACTGGGTGACTATAAAGGTGCTCTACAGGTATCTCCGATGGTGTCTATTGAGTTGGCATGGATCGAGACTGGGATTTGTTACTCCGTGTGACGGAGAGGTATCTCGGGGCCCACTCGGTAATGCAACATCGCAATAAGCCTTGCAAGCAATGTGACTAATTGTTAGTTGCGGGATCTTGTATTACGGAACGAGTAAAGAGACTTGCCGGTAACGAGGTTGAACTAGGTATGGAGATACCGACGATCGAATCTCGGGCAAGTAACATACCGAAGAACAAAGGGAACGTTATATGGGATTAACTGAATCCTTGACATAGAGGTTCGACCGATAAAGATCTTCGTAGAATATGTAGGAACCAATGTGGATCTCCAGGTCCCGCCATTGGTTATTGACCGTAGAGGTGTCTCGGTCATGTCTACATAGTTCTCGAACCCGCAGGGTCTGCACACTTAAGGTTCGGTGACGTTTCGGTAGTGTAGAGTTATGTATGGTGGTGACCGAAATTTGTTCGGAGTCCCGGATGAGATCCCGGACGTCACGAGGATCTCCGGAATGGTCCGGAGGTAAAGATTCATATATAGGAAGTCCCAGTTTGGTTTCCGGAAAAGTTTCGGGCTCATCGGTAGTGTACCGGGAGTGCCGGTAGTGTACCGGGAGGCCTCCGGGAGGGGTATTTCGACCCCAAGAGGTCCATGGGATGTGGGAGAATAATAACCAGCCCTTAGTGGGCTGGGAAAACATCCACAAAGGCCCATGGCGCAGGAGAGAAAGTCCTAAAGCAAAAAGTGGAAAATCAGCCAATAGGAGGCAATCCTACTCCAACTAGGATTGGAGGTGAAGTAGGATTGCTTCCCACCTCCTATTTCGGCCGACCCAAAGGCCTTGGCTGCCTCTCCTATCCTCTCCTCCTATATATACTAGTGGATTGGGTGGTTTTTGGACAGAATTTCCGGCCACGTGCTACCCGTTACACCGGTGCATAGTTTCTCCTTTAGATCGGTTTTCTGCAGCGCTTAGGCGAAGCCCTGCCGGAATTGCTCCACCACCATCACCGGAGCGCCGTCATGCTGCCGGTGAACTCTCTCTCCTCTCCACCTCCTCTCGCTGGATCGAGACAGTGGATATCGTCATCAAGCTGCACATGTGTTGAACGCAGAGGTGTCGTCCGTTCGGCGCTAGATCGGAAGGACCGTGATCGAGATCGCGAGACGGTTCGTGATGTGATCAAGGAATGGATCGTGATGAGTTCGCGGGACAGATCGTGATCAAGATCGTGAGACGGATCATGATGAGTTCGCGAGACGGATCATGATGTGTTTGCGGGACGGTTCGTGATTGGATCGTGGGACGCTCGGCGATTTGGATCGCGAAGAAGTTCGACTACACCAACCGCGTTTCTTAACGCTTCCTGCTTAGCGATCTACAAGGGTACGTAGATCCACTCTCCCTCTCGTAGATGTTCATCACCATGGATAGGTTTGAGTGTGCGTAGGACAATTTTTGTTTCCCATGTGACGTTCCCCAACAAAGAGCTCTGAAGGGCTGGTTGCCTCCGACCTGGTGGCGGCCTTCATATCGCGCCGGGTGTCGCCTCTTCAGATGAGGCCGCACCGGATCTGCGACATGTCAGGTCGGCACGACCCCTGCGGGCAGTCCACCATAGAGCTGATGCCGGCTCAGATGGCGAAGCAGGTGAATGCCCTCACGACGTTCAAGCTGAAGCCCGCCTCGTGGTCGTTCGGCATGGAGTCGTATGACCGCATCAACCGGCCCCCCTGGTAAGTCTTTTTGTAGGGGTTTGTCTTTTGCTTGATATCCCCAGAAGGCAGCCGGCGGGACAACTTATGATGGGGTGCTGACCACAGCGGCTGGTGCGACAGAACACCCCAGACGGCCCGCATCCGCAAATCTTCGAGGCGGAGCGGGCAGACTCCAACTCCCGGGACTTCCTGACGGGGGGTCCTGCGGAAGAGGGTGTGGACTCTTCCGGGGAGGCCGACGAGACGGCGGGGACGCGAGGCGGCGCTCCCAGTGGAGCCGGAGGGTCCGGAGCGGCCGGAGGGTCCCGAGCAGCCGGGGGACCCAGCGGAGCGGGTGAGTTCCCTAATGGTCCCACCATCCGCGATTGGACGGACAACAACGACAATGATGATGATGAGCTGATGATCCTCGATGGACCTCCTCCTACAGCGCGCCCAGACCGGAGGAGCGAGGACCGCCCGCTTCGAGGCCTGGCTGTCGAGCCGGACGGTAGGGGAAAAAGGCCGGCCCAGGAGGGGTCGGCGGCTCCACCGCCCGACCCGAAGCGGGTCAAGGTGGCTGCGCAGAAGCCGCCGCCTCGCGCCAAGCGGGCCTTGCCCCTCGTCGTCGCGTAAGTCGTCTACGCTTCTTCCCTTGTTTTTTTCTGTTTTCGTCTTACGAGACGGTCGATGACCAGGGCTTGGATGCCGTAGTAACCCCATCGAGCTCCAAGAGGAGGGGGCTCCCGATGAGCAGGCGGACGCTGCCAGCCGGCTAGCCCGCGATCATGCGGTCACCCAGAGGAAGGAGAAGAGGAGGCTCGCGGAGCTGCGAGCCTCCCGGTCCGGCACGCGGGGAGGAGCCACATGCTTCGGAACTTCAAGCGGCCGGCGGCGCAGAGGGGCGACCGAGCCTCCGCGGGCCTCGGACTCAGCGGCGGAGTCCACCCGCATGTCAAGACCCCCCCTCCAGCGAGCCGCGAGACGTGGCCATGGATCTACCGCCGCCCCCGCCCGCACGGGAGACGGTGACGGAGCCGGCCCCCGAGGCGGCTCGGCATGAAGTGTCGGAGGTGACCCCACTAGCTCCCGAGCCGGCCCGGGAGGAGGTGATCCCGCCGGCTCCGGAGGCGACGCCGGAGGCGCTGCCGGAGGCGGTCGTTATGGAGGTGGAGCGGCCCTCCGGCACGACCGACGCGCCAGAGCGGCCGGTAGGTGAGGCGGCAACAGCGCCTGGCGGGGGAGCGGCAGGAGGCGAATCCCGGTCCCTCGCCGTTATCAACCCGCCCCCAACGGCCAGAGCCGCGGTGAGCCCGGGCGGTAGCGGCAGCCGTGCTCGGCGAATCCTGCGATCGATGCAGGAGGTCGTCCGGGACTAGGAGGTGCTGGCGAACGTGCCAGCCCTACCAGCGCCTCCGGCAGGTGGCCCCTTCCCCTCCTTTGGGGATCTGGGGAGTGTCCTGGACCGGTGCCGGTAGGAGCTGGCCCGGTTCACGGAGGCAACAGACATCGCCCTTCGGCGTGCTGAGGTAAGCTTCTCCTTCCGTTTTTAGTATTTTTAGTGGGGGCACGCAAGCGCACCCACTGGGTGTAGCCCCCGAGATGCGGGCCGGCTGACCGGCTGATGGGCAGCCGAGCCGGATCTCCTTCGAACGCATTTTTCATGTTCTCCCCCTTTTGCAACAGGAGGGAGCCTCCCTGCGGTAGAAGCTCTTCGCGGAGGCGGTCGCCATCCATGACCGCGGCAAGTACGGCTTCTACCGTCTGGAGGAGGAGCTGGCTCGTGTGCAAGGTGAGTTGCATTTTGCGGGTGGAGGCGTGTAGCCCCCGGGAGTCGACGGCTTTACGCCTATTTTACCGATGTTATCATTGTTACGCAGGCGAGCTCGCCACCCTTCGGGAGGCCGAGCGGAACCAGCTGGCACGGGATGTCCAGGCGGCCGCGCAGGAGACAGACCGGCTGGCCGCGCTGCTGGTTGACGGTGAGGCGGTCCACGACCGGCTCAAGGCTGAGGTGGCGAAGGAGGTGGTGGCCCGGGAGGCGGTCTTCAAGGAAGCAGCTGACGCCGCCTTGAGGACTGCCGCCCTCCAAGGCGAGGTGACCCGCCTCGAGAAGTCGCTCGAGGAGGCCAAGGGCTCTCTTGCCGCCTCGGAAGCGGCTCGGGCGGCTGAGCGGGCGATGGCGCTCAACTTCGCCATCAGTGTGGATGATGCGATCGAAGGTAAGCGCTTGTTTCTTTCTTTTTTGATTGGTTGCCTTCTGCTTGCCACCTCTTTGTGCTTCATCTGGTTTTCCTTCTCTTCTTCCCTTCTTCCCCTTAGTGCGGTTCCCGGAGACCCACCGCCGTGCCGCGCGGGCCGTTGAGGAGCACCGGGAGCACCTCCGGGGGTACGGCCGCTCCATTGATGAGAATGCCCCGTGGGATGTGGACGAGATCGGGCTCGCCGTCGAGATGCGGATGACCCATCTCGGGCGGAGCATGGGGTGGCTCAAGACCGCCGGCAAGGAGGTCATCGCTGCGCTGTGCCTGGGCTGCGGAGGAGCTCCGACGCATCGCGTGGCGCTATGGCTTGAGCATGCCGTCCCCTGCCTCGAGGCCTGGAAAGCCTCGGTTGCCCGAGCCGGAGCGCAGATGGCGCTTCGGTTCGTCACTTCATGGTACCGGGGGTGGGCATCGCCCGGCTAGCGATGATGCAGGACGTGCCGGCCGCGAAGCGGGAGGCTCGCGAGCCGATCCTTGTCTTGCGGGCGGACGATCTCGTGTCGTATGTCGATGCGGATGAGTTCCTTCCGCCCCTTGGAGAAGATGGCGAGCCGCTGCCCGAGGACTCCTTCGGCATCCCCCAGGGCCCGGACGACGCCGAAGTTGCCGACGAGAGCACCGACTCGAGTGGCGAGATGGCAGAGACCGAGGAGGCCGCTGCGAAGGGCAAGGGGGCCGACCCGAAGGCCGCGAACACCTCCGGGACGAGGACCGAGCCGCCTCTCAACGTGTCGGCTAGCGACTCACCAGCTGGCGATGCGCCGGTGGCTTGAGCCCCCGGGCATCTTCCTTTTTGCTCTTTCTTTTTGTTCTTTCTTGCACTTTGAACTTGGATTCAATCCACCCACTGGGGGTGTGTATGTAATGAATTGAATGCCGGCCGTGGGCCGTTTTGCTTTACGTTATGAATACTTTGTCTTTTATGCCTTATGAATCTTGCCGCCTCCACCTTACCCCTTTTTCACCCGCCACGACCCTTTGCACTTCTACTCCGTTTCCCCTTTGGCCTCAGCCCCACCAGCCCGACAACCGAGAGCCGATCTGTGGCTGGGTCGGGGCGTCCGCCTCGAGGGAGCCGTTTCAAAACATAGGAATCGCGGAGGGTTTTTTCGGGGTAAGTGAAGCGGCTAGAGACGCGGCAAGGGTCCGGCTGGGCCTAGAAAAGATCCCTTCCCGTTTCGACCTTTGGTGCGAGCCGAACCTTGCCACCACGAGGCCCCGTCAGCTAGACAGCTGGGTGCCGGTCTATAGCTGGTAAGGGTGGGGAGGCTTGGCTGGCTCACATTTACTTAGTCTTTTCTGCGGAGAGACACTTCTAGGTCCAGTCGGCTAGCCCCTGGGCCCGGGAGCCGGACCGGGGAGCCGGTGAGTGTGGAAAGCTTTGAGATAAATGAAATGGGGCGCACCCCAAGAGCTGGCTTGGGACGCCCATTGCATTCATAAGCCCAAAAGGACGGGGATACATACATACGCTGGTTTTTCCTTAGCAGTAAAACGGGCGCAGGAGTGCCGCGTTCCATGGACGCTCCGTTTCTTCGCCGGAGGTGTCTCTCTTGCGCTTCTGTGGCTTCTAGGCGTCTATTAGATAGTACGCATTGTTGGTAGCGCCTTGCTGACGATGAATGGGCCCTCCCATGGGGAGGACAGCTTGTGCTAACCAACGGTTCTTTGGATCCGTCTGAGGACCAGGTCCCCCTCGTGGAATGAGAGCGGACGGATCCTCTTGCTGTGATAATGCCATAGCTTCTGTTGGTAGATTGCCGTCCGGCTCAAGGCTAGCTCGCGAGCCTCCTCGAGTAGGACGACGCCATCTTCTCTTGCTTCCTTGGCGTCCTTCTCCGTGTATAGGGCGACCCGAGGCGAGTCGAATTCGATGTCGGTGGGGATGATCGCCTAGGACCCATACACGAGAAAGAATGGGGTGTAGCCGGTTGAACGGTTAGGGGTGGTCCTGAGACTCCAAAGGACGGCCGGCAGCTCGTCGATCCAGCAGCCGGCCGACCTGACCAGCGTAGTCACGAGCCCGGGCTTGATGCCGGATAGGATGAGGCCGTTTGCCCTCTCGACCTAGCCGTTTGATTGCGGATGAGCGCCGGAGGCTAGGTCGAGCCGGGTCCCTTGCTTGGAGCAAAAATGCGCGAGCGTGCCTTTGGCAAAGTTGGTGCCGTTGTCGGTGATGATGCTATGGGGGACGCCATAGCATACTGTAATGTCATCGATGAACCAGACGGTCGTGGGGCCGTCCAGCTTCTTGATGGGACGTGCTTCGATCCACTTGGTGAATTTGTCCATGGCCACCAGCAAGTGCGTCATGCCGCCTCGAGCGGTTTTGAAGGGGCCCACCATGTCCAGCCCCCAAATGGCAAAGGGCCACAAGAGGGGGATGGTTTGGAGGGCTATTGCCAGCAGGTGGCTTTGCGTGCTGAAGCGTTTGCAGCCCTCGCACTCGTCGACCAATTTCTTGGCCGCCTCGAGAGTCGTGGGCCAATAGAAGCCGTGGCGGAAAGCCTTGGCCACCAGGGTCCGGGAGGCGGCGTGGTGCCTGCACTCGCCCTGGTGGATGTCGAGGAGGATTTCTTGGCCTTTTTTCGGCTTGACACACTGCTAGAAGACGCCAGTGGTGTTGCGGTGGACGAGCTCGTTGTTGATGATGCTGTAAGACGAGCCCTGACGCTGGATCTGCCTAGCCAGAGCCTCGTACGGAGGCAGCTCGCCTTGTAAAATGAACGCCAAGATGGGCTGGCCCATGAGGGGGCTGCGACGGCAGCCGGCTGGAGAGTTGTCTCGGTCATGTCTACGTGTCTCCCGAACACGTAGGGTCTACACACTTAAGGTTCGATGACGCTAGGGTTATAGGGAAATGTTGTACATGGTTACCAAAGGTTGTTCGGAGTCCCGGATGAGATCCCGGACATCACGAGGAGCTCCGGAATGGTCCAGAGGTAAAGATTGATATATAGGAAGTCCAGTTTTGGTCACCGGAAAGTTTTCGGGCTCATCGGTAGTGTATCGGGAGTGCCGGGAGGGTGCCGGATGACCCACGGGAGGGGTGTGACGACCATAGGACTTTGTGGGCCCTTAGAGGAGGTGTGCCAGCCCTTAGTGGGCTGGCCAAGACCTTCTAGAAAGGCCCATGCAGCTGGGATCAAGAGATAAAGGGCAAAAGGGATTTAAAAGAGGAGATCCACCTCCCTTGTGGGAGGTGGACTCTTCCCCACCTTCGGTCGAAGCTCTCCTCCTTGGAGGAGGGGCCAAGGCGTCCCTCCCTCTCCCTCCTCCTATATATATGCAAGGGTTTGGGCTGATTTGAGACAACTTCTCTCTCTCACGGTGCAGCCCTACCCTTCTCTTCCTCGTTCTCCGTAGCGATTGGCGAAGCCCTGCCGGAGTCCACGTAGCTCCACCGTCACCACGCGTCGTGCTGCCGGAGCTCTCCCTCAACCTCTCCCTCCTCCTTGCTAGATCAAGGTGCGGGATACGTCACTGGTCTGTACGTGTGTTGAACGCGGAGGTGCCGTTGTTCGGCGCTGAGATCGGAATCAACCGCGATCTGAATCGATGCGAGTACGACTCCACCAACCGCGTTGTTGTAACGCTTCCGCTTAGCGATCTTCAAAGGTATGAAGATGCAATATCTCCTCACTCGTTGCTGGTTTCTCCATGGATAGATCTTGGTGATCGTAGGAAATTTTTTGATTTACTACTACGTCTCCCAACAGTGGCATCATGAGCTAGGTCTATGCGCAGAATCTATGCACGAGTAGAACACAAGTTGTTGTAGGCGTCGATTTTGTTAATATGCTTACCACTACTAGTCTTATTTTGATTCAGAGGTATTGTGGGATGAAGCGTCCCAGACCGACTGTACACGTATGCTTACGTGAGACTGGTTCCACCGCCTGACATGCACTTGTTGCATAAGGTGGCTAGCGGATGTCTGTCTCTCCCACCTTAGTCGGATTGGATTCAATGAAAAGGGTCCTTATGAAGGGTAAATAGCAATTGGCATATCACGTTGTGGTTTTGGCGTAGGTAAGAAACGTTCTTGCTAGAAACCTATAGCAGCCACGTAAAAACTTGCAACTACTAATTAGAGGACGTCTAACTTGTTTTTGCAGCATATGCCTTGAGATGTGATATGGCCAAAGGATGTGATGTGATGCATTGTGATGTATGAGATTTATCATGTTCTTGTAATAGGATTCACAACTTGCATGTCAATGAGTATGACAACCAGCAGGAGCCATAGGAATTGTCTTATTTTATTGTATGACCTGCGTGTCAATCATAAACGCCATGTAGTTACTTTACTTTATTGCTAAACGTTAGCCATAGTAGTAGAAGTAATAGTTGGTGATACAACTTCATGAAGACACAATGATGGAGATCATGGTGTTGTGCTGGTGACAGTCATGATCATGGTGCCCCGAAGATGGAGATCAAAGGAGCAAGATTATATTGGCCATATCATGTCACTATATTGATTGCATGTGATGTTTATCATGTTTACATCTTATTTGCTTAGAACGACGGTAGTAAATAAGATGATCTCTCAATAAAATTTCAAGAGAAATGTTCACCCTAACTGTGCACCGTTGCTAAGGATCGTCGTTCCGAAGCACCACGTGATGATCGGGTGTGATAGCTTCTAACGTTCGCATACAACGGGTGTAAGCCAGATTTACACACGCGATACACTTAGGTTGACTTGACGAGCCTAGCATGTACATACATGGCCTCGGAACACGGAAGACCGAAAGGTCGAACATGAGTCGTATAGAAGATACGATCAACATGGAGATGTTCACCATGGATGACTAGTCCGTCTCACGTGATGATCGGACACGGGCTAGTTGACATGGATCATGTGTCACTTGGATTACTAGATAGATGTCTATCTAAGTGGGAGTTCATTAAATAATTTGATTATGTGAACTTAATTATCACGAACTTAGTCTAAAATTATCTTTGCAATCTATATTGTAGATTCAATGGCCAACGCGAATGTCACCCTCAATTTCAACACGTTCCTAGAGAAAACCAAGCTGAAAGATGATGGAAGCAACTATGCGGGCTGGGTCTGTGGTTTGAGGATCATCCTCATAGCTTCCAAGAAATTGTGTGTCCTCGATGCACCGCTAGGTGACCCACCCCTTCTCCCAGCAGAGCAACATGTTGCGAACGCTTGGCATTCTCGCTGCGATGATTACACCCTTGTTCAGTGCGACATGCTTTACAGTTTAGAACAAGGGATCCAAAAGCGTTTTGAGCAACACAGAGCATATGAGATGTTCCAAGAGCTGGAACTGGTTTTTCAAGCTCATGCCCGGGTCGAGAGATATGATGTCTCCGACAAGTTCTTCAGCTATAAGATGGAGGAGAATAGTTCTGTCAGTGAGCACATCCTCAAGATGTCTGGGCTACACAACCGCTTGACTCAGCTAGGAGTTAATCTCCCGGATGACTCGGTCATTGACAGAATCCTCCAGTCGCTTCCACCTAGCTACAAGAGCTTTGTGATGAACTACAACATGAAAGGGATGGAGAAGTCCATTCCTGAGTTGTACTCGATGCTGAAATCAGCAGAGGTCGAGATCAAAAAGGAGCATCAAGTGTTGATGGTGAATAAGACCACTAGTTTCAAGAAAGGCAATGGTAAGAAGAACTTCAAGAAGGACGGCAAAGCTGTTGCCGCGCCCGGTAAGCAAGTTGCCGGGAAGAAGAAGAACAAGCATGGACCCAAGCCTGAGATTGAGCTCTTTTATTGCAAGGGTACCGGTCACTGGAAGCGGAACTACCCCAAGTACTTAGCGGATAAGAAGGACGGCAACATTAAAGGTATATGTGATATACTTGTTATTGATGTGTACCTAGCCAGCGCTCGTAGTAGCTCCTGGGTATTTGATACCGGTGCAGTTGCTCACATTTGTAACTCCAAGAAGGAGATGCGGAATAAGCGGAGGCTGGCAAAGGACGAGGTGACGATGCGCATCGGGAATGGTTCCAAGGTCGATGTGATCGCTGTCGTCATGCTACCTCTACATCTACCTTAGGGATTAGTGTTAAACCTTAATAATTGTTATTTAGTACCAGCTTTGAGCATGAACATTGTATCTGGATCTCGCTTGATGCGAGATGGCTACTCATTTAAATCTGAGAATAATGGTTGTTCTATTTATATGAGAGAAATGTTTTATGGTCATGCCCCGCTGGTCAATGGTTTATTTTTGATGAATCTTGAACGTGATGTTACACATGTCCATAGTGTGAGTACCAAAAAGTGTAAGGTTGATAACGATAGTCCCACTTACATGTGGCACTGCCGCCTTGGTCATATTCGTGTCAAACGCATGAAAAAGCTCCATACTGATGGACTTTTCGAGTCTCTTGATTTCGAATCATTTGACATGTGTGAACCATGCCTCATGGGCAAGATGACCAAGACTCTGTTCTCCGGAACAATGGAGCGAGCAACTGACTTGTTGGAAAGAATACATACCGATGTATGCGGTCCAATGACTGTCGAGGCTCGTGGTGGCTACCGTTATGTTCTCACCCTCACTGATGACTTAAGTAGATATGGGTATGTCTACTTAATGAAACATAAGTCTGAAACTTTTGGAAGGTTCAAGGAATTTTAGAGTGAGGTAGAGAATCAACGTGATAGGAAAATAAAGTGCCTACGATCTGATCGTGGCGGAGAATATTTAAGTCACGAGTTTGGCACGCACCTAAGGAAATGTGGAATTGTTTCACAACTCACGCCGCCTGGCACACCTCAGCGAAATGGTGTGTCTGAACGTCGTAATCGCACTCTATTAGATATGGTACGATCTATGATGTCTCTTACCGACTTACCGCTATCATTTTGGGGATATGCATTAGAGACTATCGCATTCACTTTAAATAGGGCACCGTCAAAATCCGTTGAGACGACACCGTATGAATTATGGTTTGGAAAGAAACCTAAGCTGTCGTTTCTAAAAGTTTGGGGATGCGATGCTTACGTGAAGAAACTTCAACCTGAGAAGCTCGAACCCAAAGCGGAAAAGTGCATCTTCATAGGATATCCCAAAGAGACTATTGGATATACCTTCTACCTCAGATCCAAAGGCAAAGTCTTTGTTGCCAAGAATGGATCCTTTCTCGAGAAAGAGTTTCTCTCGAAAGAAGTAAGTGGGAGGAAAATAGAACTTGATGAGGTAATTGTACCTCCACTCGAACCAGAGAGTAGTGCAGCACAGGAAGTTGTTTCTGTGGACCCTACACCGGCTGGAGAGGAAGTTAATGATGATGATCATGAAACTTCAGATCAAGTTACTATTGAACGTCGAAGGTCCACTAGGGCACGTTCCGCACCAGAGTGGTACGGCAACCCTGTCCTGGAGATCATGTTGTTAGACAACGGTGAACCTTCGAACTATGAAGAAGCGATGGCGGGCCCAGGTTCCAACAAATGGCTTGAGGCCATGAAATCCGAGATAGGATCCATGTATGACAACAAAGTATGGACTTTGGTGGACTTGCCTGATGATAAGAGAGCCATTGAAAATAAATGGATTTTTAAGAAGAAGACTGACGCGGACGGTAATGTGACCGTCTATAAGGCTCGGCTTGTTGCTAAGGGTTATCGACAAGTTCAAGGAGTTGACTACGATGAGACTTTCTCACCCGTAGTGATGCTTAAGTCTATCCAAATCATGTTAGCAATTGCCGCATTTTATGATTATGAGATCTGGCAAATGGACGTCAAAACGGCATTCCTTAATGGCTTCCTGAAGGAAGAACTGTATATGATGCAGCCGGAAGGTTTTGTCGATCCTAAAGATGCTAACAAAGTATGCAAGCTCCAGCGCTCCATCTATGGGCTGGTGCAAGCATCTCGGAGTTGGAACATTCGCTTTAATGAGGTGATTAAAGCGTTTGGGTTTGTACAGGTTTATGGAGAACCCAGTATTTACAAGAAAGTGAGTGGGAGCTCTGTAGCATTTCTCATATTATATGTGGATGACATATTGATAATGGGAAATGATATAGTGTAGGGTAACGCAGAAGAAAACAAAAAAATTCCGACCTATGCACCAGCCTAGGACCACTATGGAGACTGCATACAAGGTTTGATCATTTTCGTTACCGACTCGTAGCGCAGCGGAAGTAGAGTCGATGACGAACAGCGGTGCAGATCCCCGCAGCTAGGATTTTACAACCTCCCAACCATGAGGATGTATACCCTCATCTTCCCCGTGGACATCCCTCCGGGAGGCGGTCGGACGGTCCCTCGGACGGTGTCGCGGACAGCCCTTCGGGAGGACCTCCGAAACTTGGACTGTCATTCGGACAGCCCTTCGGGAGGACCTCCAAAACTTGGACGGTCACACGGACAGCCCTTCGGGAGGCACTCTCTAACTAAGACCAAAACTACGATCTCTCTACAGAGTTGCACACATACGGTATCATCTATCCGACAGGGCTTCGCCGTCCAGAACTAGTTCCCACCGGAACCCAGACAGCCTTTCGGCTCTACGAAACTATTTCGCTGGGAGGGAGAGAGAATGCCGGATCATGCATGGCTTGTGTGAGAGAGTTTGAGTGAGGATGGAGAGCTCCTCTCCACATCCTTATATAGTGGTGGAAGGGGTGAAGGGGGGCTGAAATTCAGCCCACAAAACATGCACCCACCAAACAAGGAAACATGTTCCCACCAAACATGGAGAAAACATGTTCCCTTGTCCATGGTGTTCCCCCATGGGGCCCCACCTTCCTCCCAACACTATCCACCATTTGTGGAGGCTGCCCCCCACAATGGGGCCCCCCCAACACCTTTGTCAAGCCACAAGGAGCTGCCCCCTCAAGGGGGGCGCCCCTAAAACAGCCCCACGCATCGTGGGATCTTGTCCCCTCACGCTGGGACAAGATGTTTTCCGTGACTATTACTTATGAAAAATTCCAAAAGGTTCCAGAACATTTCTGGCACCCTCTAAAATTATCTGGATGCGCTCCGGAACATTTCCGGTATGGTGGTTTAATTTAAAACCATCTTCGTTTACCCGGTAAACAATTCCGGCATCTCCGAAAACCTTTTTCAGTTTATTCTCCGGAAAAATTCCAGAAATTACCAGACCGATCTGGCAACCTCCAAAACATTCCCGATGCTTGCCAAAAACTTTTTGGATCAATGATTTTATCCGAAACAACTTTTCGGTTTTACCGAAACTTTTTCGGTGTTCTCTCCGGAACTTTTCCGCTGTCTCCGAAACTATTTCAGTGACTTTCTCTCGGACTCCTTGTCTAGTATTCAGCAGATAGATGACCCTTAAGCGTGTGACCCTATAGGTTCGGTGAAGTATAGACATGACCCGGAACCCCTTCCGATCAATGATCAACATCGGAGCCGTGGACACCCATATTGACCCCTATACCCACATGAATGAATATTTGAGTGAACCTCCAGTTGTCGTGTGCTATTACTGTTGCTTCGTGATATGTTACAAATACCCGAGGTGAGACATGTTGGGATCCCCGTGGATCAACAACTTGTCCACTATGCCAGTTACCTCGTTACCGGTATTGTTCTCTTTTCTCGTTCCCGTGTTCCGGCATCCCCGTGATCAAATCACAAAGTGTCTGGCCAGATGATGATGGATACCGTAACGCCGAGAGGGCCTAGAGATATCTCTCCGTCGTCGGAGGAGCAAATCCCAATCTTGAGCTATCAAGTTACTTGACATATTTTTCCATGAACCTGTAAGCCACCGTAATAGCCACCCATTTACGGATGACATTTAACAAACCCCAAAGTTCATGAAGCAAGCATGAAGAAACTCGATACTCTCATGGTCTAAGGAATTATGCAAACATTAACTTCTCTGTGTTATTAACCATTAACTTATGACGAATGTATCTCATAGCATAACATCAATTTGGGTCGATTCAACACAAATGTTCTTCTAACATTGTGCCCTCAAAATTGCCGGCATAGCCATGCCCATGATCAGGAAAACAGGATCATCATACAATACTTGAGACAGTCTTAGAGGCCAGACTAGGAATACAATTTACCGTTTATTATTCCACACATGCATATGAGTCTTCCTTCAAGCCTCGTGGTTATTGTACACTCGAGAACCATAGCAGTTATAGCATGGAACATAAACCTAATTATGAACAGGGAGATAATCAATAACATTTATTATTGCCTCTAGGGCATATCTCCTACATATAGAACTCTTGGAAAGTATAAAGGCCTACTTGAATAAGTGTTTTTCAATGAAGGACCTTGGAGAAGCTGCTTACATATTAGGTATTAAGATCTATAGAGATAGATCGAGACGCCTCATAGGTCTTTCACAAAGCACATACCTTGAAAAGATATTGAAGAAGTTCAATATGGATCAGTCCAAAAAGGGGTTCTTGCCTGTGTTACAGGGTGTGAGATTGAGTACGACTCAATGCCCGACCACGAAAAAGGATAGAGAAGAGATGAGTGTCATCCCCTATGCTTCAGCCATAGGCTCTATTATGTATGCCATGTTGTGTACCAGACCTGATGTGAACCTTGCCATAAGTATGGTAGGGAGGTACAAAGTGATCCCGGAGCGGAACACTCGACAGCGGTCAAGAATATCCTGAAGTACCTTAAAAGGACAAAGGACATGTTTCTCGTATATGGAGGTGCCGAAGAGCTCATCGTAAAGGGTTACATTGATCCTAGCTTCGACATAGATCCGGACGACTCCAAGTCGCAAACCGGATACATGTATAATTTGAACGGAGGGGCAGTCAGCTGGTGCAGCAGCAAGCAAAGCGTCGTGGTGGCATCTACATGTGAAACGGAGTACATAGCTGCTTCAGAAGCAGCAAAGGAAGGAGTCTGGATGAAGGAATTCATCACCGACCTAGGAGTAATTCCAAGTGCGTCGGGCCCGATGACTCTATTCTGTGACAACACTAGAGCTATTGCCCTTGCGAAGGAGCCCAGGTTTCACAAGAAGACAAGACACATCAAGCGCCGCTTCAACTCCATCCGTGATTACATTCAGGAGGGAGATATAGATATTTGTAAAGTGCATAATCTGAATGCCGCAGATCCGTTGACTAAACCTCTCTCACGAGCAAAACATGATCAACACCAGAATGCTATGGGTGTTTGATTCATCACAATGTGACTAGATTATTGACTCTAGTGCAAGTGGGAGACTGTTGGAAATATGCCCTAGAGGCAATAATAAAATGGTTATTATTGTATTTCCTTGTTCATGATAATTGTCTATTGTTCATGCTATAATTGTGTTAACCAGAAACCGTAATACATGTGTGAATACATAGACCACAACGTGTCCCTAGTGAGCCTCTAGTTGACTAGCTCATTCATCAATAGATGGACATTGGATGTCGTTGATAACGGGATCACATCATTAGGAGAATGATGTGATGGACAAGACCCAATCCTAAGCATAGCACAAGATCGTGTAGTTCGTTTGCTAAAGCTTTTCAATGTCAAGTATCGTTTCCTTAGACCATGAGATTGTGCAACTCCCGGATACCGTAGGAATGCTTTGGGTGTGCCAAATGTCACAACGTAACTGGGTGGCTATAAAGGTGCACTACGGGTATCTCCGAAAGTGTTTGTTGGGTTGGCACGAATCGAGACTGGGATTTGTCACTCCGTGTGACGGAGAGGTATCTCTGGGCCCACTCGGTAAGACATCATCATAATGAGCTCAATGTGACTAAGGAGTTAGCCACGGGATGATGTATTACAGAACGAGTAAAGAGACTTGCCGGTAACGAGATTGAACAAGGTATAGAGATACCGACGATCGAATCTCGGGCAAGTATCATACCGATAGACAAAGGGAATTGTATACGGGATTGATTGAATCCCCGACATCATGGTTCATCCGATGAGATCATCGTGGAGCATGTGGGAGCCAACATGGGTATCCAGATCCCGCTGTTGTTTATTGACCGGAGAGTTGTCTCAGTCATGTCTACGTGTCTCCCGAACCCGTAGGGTCTACACACTTAAGGTTCGATGACGCTAGGGTTATAGGGAAATGATGTACATGGTTACCGAAGGTTGTTTGGAGTCCCAGATGAGATCCCGAACGTCACGAGGAGCTCCAGAATGGTCTTGAGGTAAAGATTGATATATAGGAAGTCTAGTTTTGGTCACCGGAAAGTTTTCGGGCTCATCGGTAGTGTACCGGGAGTGCTGGGAGGGTGCCGGATGACCCCCGGGTGGGGTGTGAAGACCATAGGACTTTGTGGGCCCTTAGAGGAGGTGTGCCATCCCTTAGTGGACTGGCCAAGACCTTCTAGAAAGGCCCATGCGGCTGGGATCAAGAGACAAAGGGCAAAGGGGATTTAAAAGAGGAGATCCACCTCCCTTGTGGGAGGTGGACTCTTCCCCACCTTCGGTCGAAGCTCTCCTCCTTGGAGGAGGGGCCAAGGCATCCCTCCCTCTCCCTCCTCCTATATATATGCAAGGGTTTGGGATGATTTGAGACAACTTCTCTCTCTCACGGCGCAGCCCTACCCTTCCTCTTCCTCGTTCTCCGTAGCGCTTGGCGAAGCCCTGCTGGAGTCCACGTAGCTCCACCGTCACCACGCCGTCATGCTGCCGGAGCTCTCCCTCAACCTCTCCCTCCTCCTTGCTGGATCAAGGTGCGGGATACGTCACCGGTCTGTACGTGTGTTGAACGCGGAGGCGCCGTTGTTCGGCGTTGAGATCGGAATCCACCGCGATCTGAATCGCTGTGAGTACGACTCCACCAACCGCGTTCTTGTAACGCTTCCGCTTAGCGATCTTCAAAGGTAGATGCAATCTCTCCCCACTCGTTGGTGGTTTCTCCATGGATAGATCTTGGTGATTGTAGGAAAAAAATTAATTTACTACTACGTCTCCCAACAGAAGATTGACTCCGACTCTGGGGAGGGCTTGACCGACGGCTTGAGCAGCCGCTCGAGAGAGACGCCGGCTGGGATGGCCTGCCGGGTGGAGCCGATTTTTGCCAACGCGTCTGTCGTCTCGTTATCCGCTCGGGGGATATGGTGGAACTCGCAGCCCTCGAAGGAGCCGGTGAGTTGTTGCACGAGGAAACGGTAGTTGGCCATGTTGGCATCCCTAGCGTCCTATTCGCCAGAAACTTGCTACACCACGAGGTCAGAGTCGCCGAAGCAGAGGATGCGCCTGATGTCGATCTACTTGGCGATCCGGAGGCCATGGACGATGGCCTCGTACTCCGCCATGTTGTTGGAGGCGGCGAAGTGGATCTGGAGGGCGTACTTGAGTTGATCACCTTTCGGGGAGGAGAGGACTATGCCGGCACCCAGGCCGGTCCTCATCTTCGAGCCGTCGAAGTGCATTCGCCAATGCATGGAGTCCAGGGGAGGCGGGACGAACTCCATCTCCACCCAGTCGACGAGGAAATCTGCCAATGCTTGCGACTTGACGGCGGTTCTTGGCTCGTACCGGATCTCGTGATTGGCGAGGACGATCACCCACTTGGCAATCCGGCCGATGGAGTCCTGACCGCTCATGATCTCGCCGAGCGGGGTCGTGCTCACCACGGTGATGGTGTGCTCTTGGAAGTATTGTTTGACCTTCTTGGCAGCAAAGTATATGTCGTAACACATCTTCTGGTAGTGGGGGTAGTTCTGCTTGGACGTGGAGAGGACCTCGCTGAGGTAGTAGACGGGCCGCTAGACCAGCAGGGCCTTGCCCTCCTCCAGCCGTTCGACCACCAGCACGACGCTGATGACCCGGGTTGTCGCGGCGATATACGCGAGCAGTGGTTCCTTCTCAGCTGGCGCAGCCAAGATTGGCGCGCAGGTGAGAGCCTTCTTGAGGCCGCGGAAGGCCTCGTCCGCCTCGTCAGGCCAGTCAAAGGTGTCCAGCTTCTTGGTTTGACCCGGCTCGATGAGAATCGTCTTGCGAAGGAGCCCGTAGAGGGGCAGAGCCTTCTCCCCCAGCCGGCTGATGAACCGGCTGAGCAAGGCAAGGCAGCCGGTGAACTTCTGGACGTCGCAGAGCCGGGTCGGCTTTGGCATGCGCTCGATCGCGCGGATCTTCTCGGGGTTAGCTTCGATGCCGCGGGCGGACACGAAGAAACCCAATAGTTGACCGGCGGGAACGCCGAAGACACATTTCTCCGGGTTGAGCTTGACCTTGTATTTGTGCAAGTTTGCGAAGGTCTCCCTGAGGTCGTCGAGGAGGCTGAAGTGCTTCCTGGTTTTGACGACGATGTCGTCGACTTAGACGTGGATGTTCCTGCCTATCTAAGGCAAGAGGCATTTTTGCATGCACCGTTGGAAGGTGGCGCCTGCGTTCTTCAGGCAGAAGGACATGGTGATGTAGCAGTATGCCCCAAAGGGCGTGATGAAGGAGGTCCTGAGCCGGTCTTCCGGGTCTAGCTTGATTTGGTGGTAGCCGGAATAGGCGTCCAAGAAGAACAGCAAGTCGCAGCCGGTCGTGGAGTCGATAACTTGATCGATCCGTGGCAGGGCGAATGGGTCCTTGGGACATGCCTTGTTCAGGTTGGTGTAGTCGATACACATGCGCCAGGTCTTGTTTTTCTTCAGCACCAGGACTGGGTTGGCCAGCTAGTCTGGATGGAACACTTCCATGATGAACCCGGCCACGAGCAGCCGGGTGATCTCTTCTCCTATAGTGCACCGCTTCTCCTCGGAGAAGCGGCGTAGGGGTTGCTTGACCGGCTTGACGTCCAGCCGGATGTGTAGTTTGTGCTCAACGAACTTCCTCGGAACACCCAGTATGTCCTTAGGGGACCATGCGAAGATGTCCCGATTCTCACGGAGGAAGTCGACGAGCTCGCCTTCCTATTTGCTGTTGAGGCGGGAGCCGATCGTGACGCACTGAGTCGGCTTGGCCGGGTCGAGCGAGATTTTCTTGGTGTCCTTGGACGGCTGGAAGGAGGCCTCGCCGGTGGATTGCGAGGGAGGAGCCGGCACGGCCGGCTGGCTGGCAGCAAGGGCCACGAGCCGGTCGAGCTGCCGCTTCTCCTCGGCGATTTCCAGGGCCTCGGCCAGCCGGCTACCGTCTCGAGCGCATTCGAGCGACATCTTGTAGTCGCCATTTACGGTAATGATTCCCTTGGGGCCCGGCATCTTGAGCTTGAGGTAGGCATAGTGCAGGACCGCCATGAAGCTAACTAGAGCTGGCCGACCCAGCAGCACGTGGTAGGGGCTTGTGAGTTCCACGACCTCGAACAGTACTGACTCGCGGCGGAAGTGGTCGGGTCCGCCGAAGAGGACGTCGAGCGTGATCTTGCCTATAGGGGAGCAAGACTTTCCAGGCACGATGCCGTGGAAAACCATCCGGCTCGCCTGTAGGTCTTCTATCTTTAGCCCCAGCTTGTGCGTCGTGTCGAGGTAGAGGATATTGATGTTGTTGCCACCATCTCTCAGCACCCACGTAAAGCGGCAGGCTCGATCCTTGGTGGCGATGGTGTGGTCGAGGACCAACGCGTAGCTGCCGGGATTCGGCATCACCACGGGATGGTCGGCCTGGCTCCATGTGACCGGCTTCTCTGACCAGTGCATGAACTGGGGAGTTGTCGGCATGGTGGCGTTCACTTCACGACGGAGCCGGCACTCCGCGTGCTTGCCCGTCTCTTCACTGGTGAAGATGACGTAGCAACCATCTTGGTTGGGGTACTGGTCGACTAGGCGACTGTCGTCTGGGGCCGTTGCCGGCACCGGGGCGGCAGCTTGGACCAGGGCCGGCGCACGGGCTGGCGGCGGGGGAGGAGCCGGAAGGCCGTCCCCCCGGGCCAATCGCTATGAGAAGCTGCACTGTCGGAGCGTGTGCGTGGAGGGTTTGGCCCCCGAGTGATTCTTGCATGGAAGATCGAGCATTTGCTCGAAAGTGAGCTTCGGCTGCCAGGCAGCCTTGCCGGTGCGCTGGCACTGGCTGGAAGGCTGGGCAGCCGGCTCCTGATCCTCGACAGTGTTGACCTACCGGCTCCCGTAGCGGGGATCCGGCTGGTCATTCTTGCGCTTATTGCTCTGCGGCTGCCGATTGTCGGCAGCCGGCCGGGCCGCGGCCGGCGTCGTTATCGCCTTGGCCGGCGGGGTCATCTTGACCCGGATGGCGGAGTCGGTCGTGGCGTATTTGTCTGCCTTGGTCATGAGTTCGTCCAGCGTGGCCGGCTCGGAGCATAGAAGCTTGTGCTTGAGAGGGATGTCGTCCCGGCAACCCTCGATGAAGTATTGCATGGCTTGCACCTCGTGCACTCCCTCGCAGGAGTTGCGGAGCTCGGTCCACTGGGTGAGGTAGTCTCGGAGGGATTCGTCCGGCCCTTGAACGCACATAGCAAGTTCATGGGGCCGGCCAGGCCGCTTGTAGGTGCCGGTGAAGTTGCGGACGAAGGCCTCCTCGAAGTCCGTCCACGTGTTGATGTTGCCGGTCGCCAGGCTGTTGAGCCAGGTGCGGGCCGTGCCGATGAGCATGAGGGTGGTGTAGCGGACGGCCATGCATTTGTTTCCCCTGGCGATGCCCACTATGATGGTGTAGTCGATCAGCCAGTCTTCTGGCTTGGCGGCCCCATTGTACTTCGGGGTGTCCCTAGGGAGCGTGAAGCCCTTTGGGAATGGCTCAGTGTGGATCCGGGGGCCAAAGCAAGCTAGGGCGATCGAGCCCTCCTCCTCGAGGGGGGCGGATTGCGTGAGTTGGTCGATGCGGTTACGAGCATCGTCCTTGCTACGGGGGACGCGTGGCCCGAGCCGGGCTGAGAGCTCGGGGCGGATGGTGGGCGGCGTTGATTGCCGCAACCCACGTTGCTGGGGTGGTGTGTGCCCCCAGCTGCGCCGGCTGCCGGATGTCGGTGCTTCGCGGTAGCGGCCGCTACGAGGCGGCTCATTGGTTTGCCGGCTGCTAATAGCCGGCTGCTCACTCCTCGATGGCTAAGAGGGTCGGGGGTCGTGCGTCTCGACCCGACAACTGGAGATGCGAGGGGAACAGGAGTACTGCGGCGCCTGGCGGCCGGCAATTCCCGTGCCCTCGCGCTCGGGCCGGGGCCTTCAGTGATGGTGCCGCCTGGCGCGAGCTGATGCTGCTGTGCGTCAGCAGCATCGATAAGCTCCTTGATGTGGCGCTCGTGGGCGGCATGCTCTTCGCCCTCCAAGGTGTCCATTTCCTCATAGGCCACCTTTAGGTCCCACAGGTTAGCTGCGGGGGTGTCGTAGACAGGCATTTTTCCGCTGAGGATTTCGACGACCACGCGGCCGCGGTCGCGCACGGCCCCATGCCGGCTGGGCTTGGCGCCAGCCGGGGTAAGGCCGTAAGCGGAGGCGTATTCCCGCTGCGCCGCTTCCATGTGGCAACGCGTGGTGGCGAGGGCGGTGGCATCCTCGAAGAGGATGTGACGAGCCGCCTCGAGGTCGACCGCGGCGGTATCGGGGTTTGCCATCGGGGCGATCGGGGTGCTCAAGCCCCGGAGGGCCGCACCGACCGCGTCGGACGTGCCGACGCGGGTAGCAGCAGCGGTGGCCGTTGCCTGCGCCTGTCTGGAGGCGATGGAGGAGGTGATGGCCATCACCCCCTCATGGTCACGGGACCCGCTGGGGTGGGCCGTAGCGAGTACGCCCGTGGCTGTGGGCGGGCCGGCGCAGACGAGTACCCCCGCGGGGTACTCACCCGCGGCCGGAGCCTCGGCAAGGCTGAGCCTGCCGAAGCGCTCGGTGAGGGCATCGATGTCGGCCGCTAGGCCGTCGGAGTTGCCCGCAGGGCATGCCGCGGCAAGCCCCACGAGCCCCCCACGGTTTTGCCGGGCCGAGCGGCGGCGACGGGGAATGGCGAGAGGTCCCGCCCGGAGCATGAACCCGAACGGCGCCGCGGATGGCCCCACGATGGGCGCCAACTGTCGTCATTTTCTCACGACAGATGCCATAGGGTGGCTTATTGGTGGTGTTGGGGCCATAGGACGCCGATGGGCTCCGGGTGCGAGATTGGGTACAAGAAGGTGGAGACACGCGATTTACCCAGGTTCGGGGCCCTCCGTGGGAGGTAATGCCCCTAGTCCTGCTTGGATTCGTTGGATGGGTGGATAAGTATACACAGGTGCTCCTAGAGCTGTGTTCGGAGGAGGAAGAAAGGAGAAGCCGTCTCGTCTCCCTCCGCTACTAGGAAGGATATGAGAACTCCCTATGTGTGTGTTCTTGATCTGGCGTTCCGTCCCCGTTGCATGGGGGGATCGAGGGGTTTTATAGGCCAACCCCCTGGCTCTTACAATATGATTTAGGTACGAGGGTGGAGGGACCCGGCTGGCAGCCTCTTCGCCTGGCCAGGGGGTCCTGCGGCTTGTATCATCTCGTCGTGGGCGGGGCCCGTCGGCCGAGCGGTTCCATCCCTACTGGGACCCGCCGACGGGCGCCGCGATTGGCCCTCCCCCACCTGCCCCGGCACGGGCCGCACGGGGAGGCGTCGCTTAGCGCCAGCCGGCCGAGGTCGTCGGTACGGCCGGCAGCACTGTAGCCACGCCGGGGCAGGCACTCGAGTGGCGGAGGCGTGCTGGAACTGTTCCCCGTCCGGTCGCGCTCACTGAGGTCAACGGGCCGGACGGATGGACTGTAGCCATGCGGGACGGCGCGTCAGCGACCATTGTGGACATAAGGTCGCTCGCCCCGCCAGTCACGATGCGCTGCCGTACCTGTGGATAGGGAGACGGGACAGGGCGTGTCCGTCCCCAAGTCAATGGACAGCCCGGCTCGTGGGCAGTCGGCTGCTTGGCCAGCCGGGCGGGAGCACGCCCGTCTGCTAGACCAGCCGGGCGAAACGCCATCTGGAGACGGCTCGTGTGCCGTGTCCCTAGCCGGCCTCGTCGAGCCGGCCGATTGGTTTTTCTTCGAAGCGGAGAGGGGAGGACCCCGTTGCCTTGGCCTACCCGGGGATATAAACCCCGTCAGAACTTGATGAAGTTGTTGAACCATCACTTCAGTTGGAGAGTAGCACGACGCAGAAAGATGTTTCCACGGCACCTACACCAAGTGATGAGGATCATGAAGCTTCGGATCAAGTCACTACCCTCGTAGGTTGACAAGGACTCATTCCGCCCCTAAGTGGTATGACAATCCTGTCTTAGAGGTCATGTTGTTGGACAACAGTGAACCTACGAGCTATGAAAAAGTGATGGTGGGCCCAGATTCCAACAGATGGCTAGGAGCCATGAAATCCGAGAAAGGATCCATGTATGAAAACCAAGTATGGACTTTGGTAGACTTGCTCGATGAACTACAGGGCGTTGAGTACAAATGGACGTTTAAGAGGAAGACAAACGCTGATGGTAAATGCCACCATTTATGAAGCTCGACTTGTTGCAAAGAAGTTTCTGATAAGTTCAAGGAGTTGACTACAATGAGACTTTCTCACCCGTAGCGATGCTAAAGTCTGTTGGAATTATGTTAGCAGTTGCTAGATTTCTCAATTATGAAATCTAGCAGATGGATCTCAAAATAGAGTTTCCTTAACAATTTCCATGAGGAAAGGTTGTATGTGATACAACCAGAAGGTTTTGTCGGTCCTAAGGATGCTAAAAGGTAGGCAAGCTCCAGCGATCCTTCTATGGACTAGGGCAAGCGTCTTGGAGTTGGAATATATGCTTTGATGAGGTGATCAAAGTATAGGGTTTATACAAAGTTTGCAAGAAACTTGTATTTACAAGAAAGTGAGTGGGAGCATTATAGAATTTCTGATAAGTATATGTGGATGACATATTGTTGATCAGAAATAATGTAGAATTTCTGGAAAGCATAAAGGGTTGTTTGAAAGGAGATTTTCAAAGGAAGACCTGGATAAAGCTACTTAAATATTGGGCATCAAGATCTATAGAGATAGATCAAGACGCTTGATAAGACTTTCAATGAGTACATACCTTGACAAGCTTTTGAAAGAGTTCAAAATGGAAAAATCAAAGAAGGATTTCTTGCCTGATTTCTAAGCTGTGAAGTTGAGTAAGACTCAAAGCTCGACCACGGCAGAAGAAAGAGAAAGCATGAAGGTCATCCCCTATGCCTTAGTCGTAGGCTCTATATAGTATGTCATGTTGTCTACCGCACCTAGTGTGTGCATTGCCATGAGTCTGCCAAGGGGTACAAGAGTGGTCCAGGAGTGGATCTACATCGGTCAAATTTATCCTTAGTAACTAGAGGACTAAGGAAATGTTTTTCGATTATGGAGGTGATAAAGAGTTTGTCGTAAAGAGTTACATCGATGCAAGCCTTAACACCAATCCAGATGACTATGTGTAGTAATCCGTACATGTATAGTGTAACAGACATTTGGAATAGCTCCAAGCCGGGTGTAGTAGCAACATCTATAGTATGGCATAGAAATTTGCAAAGTATCCACGGATCTGAATGTTGCAGACTCGTTGACTAAAAACTCTCTCACAAGCAAAACATGATCAAACACCATAACTCATTGGGTGTAAATCACATGGCGATGTGAACTAGATTACTGACTCCAGTGCAAGTGGGAGACTGTTGGAAATATGCCCTAGAGGCAATAATAAATTATTTATTATCATATTTCCTTGTTCATGATAATCGTTTATTATCCATGCTATAATTGTATTGAATGGAAACTCAAATACATGTGTGGATATATAGACAACAAAGTGTCCCTAGTAAGCCTCTACTAAACTAGCTCGTTGATCAAAGATGGTTAATGTTTCCTACCCATAGACATGAGTTGTCATTTGATAACGGGATCACATCATTAGGAGAATGATGTGATGGACAAGACCCAAACTATGAACGTAATATATGATCGTGTCGGTTTATTGCTATTGTTTTCTGCATGTCAAGTGTCTGCTCCTATGACCATGAGATCATGCAACTCGCTGACACCGGAGGAGTACCTTGTGTGTGTTGGGAGACGTAGTAGTAAATCAAAATTTTCCTACGTTCACCAAGATCTATCTATGGAGAAACCAGCAACGAGAGGGGAGAGATTGCATCTTCATACCTTTGAAGATCGCTAAGCGGAAGCGTTACAAGAACGCGGTTGATGGAGTCGTACTCGCAGCGATTCAGATCGCGGTAGATCCGATCAAGTGCCGAACGGACGGCACCTCCGCGTTCAACACACGTGCAGCCCGGTGACGTCTCCAACACCTTGATCCAGCAAGGAGGAAGGAGAGGTTGGGGAAGGGCTCCAACAGCAGCACGACGGCGTGGTGGTGGTGGAGTAGCAAGGTATTCCGACAAGGCTTCGCCTAAGCGCTGCGGAGGAGGAAGAAGAGAGGTAGGGCTTCGCCGTGAGAGAGAGAGAGATCAAATCCTGTCTCAAAACATCCAAAACCTCAAGTATATATAGGAGGAGGGACGTGGAGGGCTGGCTTGGCCTCTACTCCAAAGAGGAGATGGCCGGCTGAATTAAAGGGAGAGTCCACCTCCCACAAGGGAGGTGGATCTCCTCCTTTTAAATCCTTTTTGCCTTATCTCCTTATCTCCAGCCGCATGGGCCTTTAGCAAAAGTCTTGCCCAGCCCAATAAGGGCTGGCACACTTTATCTAACAGCCCATGTGGTCCTTTGGTCGTCACACCCCTCCCGGGGGTCCTCCGGCACCCTCCCGGCACTCCCGGTACACTACCGATGAGCCCGAAAACTTTCCGGTGACCAAAACTGGACTTCCTATATATCAATATTTACCTCCGGACCATTCCGGAGCTCCTCGTGACGTCCGGGATCTCATCCGGGACTCCGAACAACCTTCGGTAATCACGTATACCTTTTCCCTATAACCCTAGCGTCATCGAACCTTAAGTGTGTAGACCCTACGGGTTCGGGAGACACGTAGACATGACCGAGACACCTCTCCGGCCAATAACCAACAGCGGGATCTGGATACCCATGTTGGCTCCCACGTACTCCACGATGATCTCATCGGATGAACCACGATGTCGGGGATTCAATCAATCCTGTATTCAATTCCCTTTGTCTATCGGTATGATACTTGCCCGAGATTCGATCGTCGGTATCCCCATACCTTGTTCAATCTCGTTACTGGCAAGTCTCTTTACTCGTTCCGTAATACATCATCCCGTGGCTAACTCCTTAGTCACATTGAGCTCATTATGATGATGTCTTACCGAGTGGGCCCAGAGATACCTCTCCGTCACACGGAGTGACAAATCCCAGTCTCGATTCGTGCCAACCCAACAGATACTTTCGGAGATACCCGTAGTGCACCTTTATAGCCACCCAGTTACGTTGTGACGTTTGGCACACCCAAAGCATTCCTATGGTATCCGGGAGTTGCACAATCTCATGGTCTAAGGAAACGATACTTGACATTGAAAAGCTTTAGCAAATGAACTACACGATCTAGTGCTATGCTTAGGATTGGGTCTTGTCCATCACATCATTCTCCTAATGATGTGATCCCGTTATCAACGACATCCAATGTCCATGGTCATGAAACCGTGACCATCTATTGATCAACGAGCTAGTCAACTAGAGGCTCACTAGGGACATGTTGTGGTCTATGTATTCACACATGTATTATGGTTTCCGGTTAACACAATTATAGCATGAACAATAGACAATTATCATGAACAAGGAAATACAATAATAACCATTTTATTATTGCCTCTAGGGCATATTTCCAACAGTCTCCCACTTGCACTAGAGTCAATAATCTAGTTCACATCACCATGTGATTAACACTTACATCACCATGTGATCATATCATCATGTGATTAACACCCAATAAGTTCTGGGGTTTGTTCATGTTCTGCTCGTGAAAAAGGTTTTTAGTCAGCGGATCTGCGACATTCAGATCCGTGTGTACCTTGCAAACTTTCCATGTCATATTTGTAGATACTACTCCCATTCTCCACTTGGAGCTATTCCAAATGGCTGCTCCACTATACGTAGCTGGATTTCTACTAAGAGTCATCCAGATTGGTTTTAAAGCTTGCATCATCGTAACACTTTACGATGAACTCTTTATCACCTCCATAATCGAGAAATATTTCCTTAGTTCTCAAGTTACTAAGGCTAACTTTGACCGCTGTCCAGTGATCCACTCTTGGATTACTCTTGTACCCCTTGACAGACTCATGGCAAGGCACACACAGGTGCGGTACACAGCATGGCATACTATATAGAGCCTATGGCTAAAGCATAGGAGATGACACTCATCTTTTCTTTATCTTCTGCCGTGGTCGGGTATTGAGTCTTACTCAATTTCACACCTTACAATACAGTCAAGAACTCCTTCTTTGACCCATCTATTTTGAACTCCTTCTAAAACTTGTCAAGGTATGTCTTCGTCAAAAAAACTTATCAAGCGAATTGATCTATCCCTATAGATCTTGATACTCAATAAAATAGTAGCTTTATCTGGGTCTTCCTTTGAAAAAACTTTTCAAACAACCCTTCATGCTCTTCCAGAAATTCTACATCATTTCCGATCAATAATATGTCAACTACATATTCTTATAAGAAATTCCATAGTGCTCCCACTCACTTTCTTGCAAATACAAGTTTCTCATAAACTTTGTATAAACTTAAACACTTTGATCACCTCATCAAAGCATATATTCCAACTCCGAGATTCTTGCTCCAGTCCATAGAAGGATCGCTGGAGTTTGCATATTATTAGCATCCTTAGGATTGACAAAACCTTCTGGTTGTATCACATACAACTCTTCCTCACAGAAACCATTACGGAAACCTTGTTTTGTCATCCATCTGCCAGATTTCATAATCGAAAAATGCAGCAACTGCTAACAAAATTTTAATAGACTTTTAGCATCGCTACAGATGAGACAATCTCATTGCAGTCAACTCCTTGAACTTGGCGGAAACTTCTTTGCGACAAGTCGAGCTTTATAAACGGTGACATTTCACCATTAGCGTCTATGTTTATCTCAAAGGTCCATTTGTACTCAATGACCCGCCATTCAACAGGCAAGTCTACCAAAGTCCATACTTGGTTTTCATACATGGATCCTTTCTCGGATTTCATGGCTCCTAGCCATTTGTTGGAATCCGGGCCCACCATCGCTTCTCCATAGTTCGTAGGTTCATCGTTGTCCAACAACATGATTTCCAAGACAGGGTTGTCGTACTACTCAGGAGCAGTACACGTCCTTGTCGACCTACGAGGTTCGATAGTGACTTGATCCGAAGCTTCATGATCATCATCATTAACTTCCTTTTCAACTAAGTAGGCTCTACAGAAACATCTTTCTGTGTTGCGCTATTCTCTGGTTGAAACAAAGGTTCAACAACCTTATCAAGTTCTATCTTCCTCCCACTCAATTCTTTCGAGAGAAACTCTTTCTCAAAAAGGACCCGTTCTTAGCAACAAACACCTTTTGCGCTTGGATCTGAGATAGAAGGTATACCCAATGTCTCATTAGGGTATTCTATGAAGATGCATTTGTCTGCTTTGAGTTTGAGCTCGCTAGGTGAAAAACCCATTTTCACATAAGCGTCGCAGCCCCAAACATTAAGAAATGACAGCTTAGGCTTCTGTCAAACCATAATTCTCACGGTGTCATCTCAACAGACTTAGATGGTGCCCTGTTAAAGTGAATGGATTTGTCTTTAATGCATAACCCCATAACGATAGTGGTAAAACGATAAGAGACATCATAGTACTCACTATATCCAATAGAGCACGACTACGACGTTCGAACACACCATCACACTATGGTGTTCCAGGAGGCGTGAGCTGTGAAACAATTTCCACATTGTCTAAAATTGCATACCAAACTCGTAAATTAGATATTCACCTCCATGATCATATCATAGACATTTATCTTCTTGTCACGATGATCTTTAACTTCACTCTGAAACTCCTTGAACCTTTCAAACATTTCAGATTCGTGTTTCATTAAGTAAATATCCCCATATTTACTCAAATCATCAGTGAAGGTAAAGAAAAACAACGATATCCACTTTGTGTTTCAACACTCATTGGACCACATACATCAACATGTATTAATTCCAATAAGCCACTTGCCCGCTCCATCATATTGGATGACGGGGTCTCAGTCATCTTGCCCAAGAGGCATGGCTCGCATGTCTCAACCGATTCGAAATCGAGTGAGTCAAAAAACATCCATCATCATGGAGTTTCTTCATGCGATTTATACCAATATGACATTACGTGGCAGTGCCACAAGCATGTGGTACTATCATTATTAACTTTGTATCTTTTGGTACCAATGTTATGAATATGTGTACTACTACGATCATGATTCGATAAACCATTTCGAGTGGGTGCATGACCATTGAAGGCATTATCCATGTAAACAGAATAACCATTATTCTCTAACTTATATGAATAACCGTATCGCACTAATCATGATCTAATCATGTTTATGCTCAACGCAAACACCAAATAACATTTATTTAGGTTTATCACAAATCCTGAAGGTAGAGAGAGCGTGCGATGGTGATCACATCAATCTTGGAAATACTTCCAACACACATCGTCACCTTTCACCTAGCTAGTCTCCATTTACTCCGTAGCTTTTATTTCGAGTTGCTAACACTTAGCAACCGAACCGGTATCTAATACCCAGGTGCTACTAGGAGTACCAGCAAGGTACACATCACTAACACGTATATCAAATATACTTCCGTTGACATTACCAGCCTTCTTATCTACCAATCATCTAGGGTTTTTCCGCTTCAGCGAACATTCTCCTCATAACAGAAGCACTTAGTCTCGGGTTCGGGCTCAACCTTGGGTTTCTTCACTAGAGCAACAACTGGCTTGCCATTCCTGAAGTTTTTCCCTTCTTGCCCTTGCCCCTTTTGAAACTAGTGGTTTTCACTTAACCATCAACACTTGATGCTCCTTATTGATTTCTACCTTCGTGGTATCAAACATCACGAACAACTCAGGGATCATCTTATCCATCCCTGGCATGTTATAGTTCATCACGAAGCTCTAGTAGCTTGGTGGCAGTGACTTGGAGAACTGCATTAATCACTATCTCATCTGGAAGATTAACTCCCACTTGATTCAAGTGATTGTAGCTCCCAGACAATCTGAGAACACGCTCACCGATTAAGCTATTCTCCTTTATCTTGCAGGCAAAGAATCTTGTTGGAGGTCTCATACCTCTCAACATAGGCACGAGCTTGAGATCACAATCTCAGCTCCTAGAACATCTCATATGTTCTGTGACGTTCAAAACATTTTGAAGCCTCAATTCTAAGCCGTAATGCATGACGCACTGAACTATCACGTAGTCATCAAAAAGTGCCTGTCATATGTTCACAACATCTACAGACAACGCTTGAGGGAGTGATGCAGTTAGCGGTACATCAAAAACATAAGCTTTCTGTGCAGCAATGAGGACAATCCTCAGATCACGGACCCTGTCCGCATTATTGCTACCATCAACTTTCAACTTACTTTTCTCTAGGATTGTATCAATAAAACTGTGGAGCTACAGCGCGAGCTATCTACGACATAATTTGCAAGGACATTTTTAGACTAAGTTCATGATAATTAAGTTCACTTAATCAAATTATTAATGAACTCCCACTTAGATAGACATCTCTCTAGTCTTCCAAGTGATACATGATCCATGTCAACTAGCCCGTGTCCGATCATCACGTGAGACGGACTAGTCATCCATGGTGAACATCTCTATGTTGATCGTATCTTCTATACGACTCATGTTCGACCTTTCGGTCTTCCGTGTTCCGAGGCCATGTCTGTACATGCTAGGCTCGTCAAGTCAACCTAAGTGTTTCGCGTGTGTAAATCTGGCTTACACCCGTTGTATGCGAACGTTAGAACCTATCACACCCGATCATCACGTGGTGCTTCGAAACAACGATCCTTAGCAACGGTGCACAGTTAGGGTGAACACTTCTCTTGAAATTTTATTGAGAGATCATCTTATTTACTACCGTCGTTCTAAGCAAATAAGATGTAAACATGATAAACATCACATGCAATCAATATAGTGACATGATATGGCCAATATCATTTTGCTCCTATGATCTCCATCTTCGGGGCACCATGATCATCACTGTCACCGGCACGACACCATGATCTCCATCATCATGATCTCCATCATTGTGTCGTCATGAAGTTGTCTCGCCAACTATTACTTCTACTACTATGGCTAATTCTTAGCAATAAAGTAAAGTAATTACATGGCGTTTATGATTGACACGCAGGTCATACAATAAATAAGACAACTCCTATGGCTCCTGCCGGTTGTCATAATCATCGACATGCAAGTCGTGAATCCTATTACAAGAACATGATCAATTCATACATCACAATGCATCACATCACATCCTTTGGCCATATCACATCACAAGGCACATGCTGCAAAAACAAGTTAGACGTCCTCTAATTTGTAGTTGCAAGTTTTTTTTTTTACGTGGCTGCTATAGGTTACTAGCAAGAACGTTTCTTACCTACGTCAACACCACAACGTGATTTGCCAATTGCTATTTACCCTTCATAAGGACCCTTTTCATCGAATCCGATCCGACTAAGGTAGGAGAGACAGACACCCGCTAGCCACCTTATGCATCTAGTGCATGTCAGGCGGTGGAACCGGTCTCACGTGAGCGTACGTGTAAAGTTGGTCCGGGCCGCTTCATCCCACAATACCGCCGAATCAAGATAAGACTAGTAGCGGCAAGCAAATTAACAAACTCGACGCCCACAACTGCTTTGTGTTCTACTCGTGCATAGATTCTACGCATAGACCTAGCTCATGATGCCACTGTTGGGAGACGTAGTAGTAAATCAAAATTTTCCTACGTTCACCAAGATCTATCTATGGAGAAACCAGCAACAAGAGGGGAGAGATTGCATCTTCATACCTTTGAAGATCGCTAAGCGGAAGCGTTACAAGAACGCGGTTGATGGAGTCGTACTCGCAGCGATTCAGATCGCGGTAGATCCGATCAAGTGCCGAACGGACGGCACCTCCGCGTTCAACACACGTGCAGCCCGGTGACGTCTCCAACACCTTGATCCAGCAAGGAGGAAGGAGAGGTTGGGGAAGGGCTCCAACAGCAGCACGACGGCGTGGTGGTGGTGGAGTAGCAAGGTATTCCGACAGGGCTTCGCCTAAGCGCTGCGGAGGAGGAAGAAGAGAGGTAGGGCTTCGCCGTGAGAGAGAGAGATCAAATCCTGTCTCAAAACATCCAAAACCTCAAGTATATATAGGAGGAGGGACGTGGAGGGCTGGCTTGGCCTCTACTCCAAAGAGGAGATGGCCGGCTGAATTAAAGGGAGAGTCTTGTGGGAGGTGGATCTCCTCCTTTTAAATCCTTTTTGCCTTATCTCCTTATCTCCAGCCGCATGGGCCTTTAGCAAAAGTCTTGCCCAGCCCAATAAGGGCTGGCACACTTTATCTAACAGCCCATGTGGTCCTTTGGTCGTCACACCCCTCCCGGGGGTCCTCCGGCACCCTCCCGGCACTCCCGGTACACTACCGATGAGCCCGAAAACTTTCCGGTGACCAAAACTGGACTTCCTATATATCAATCTTTACCTCCGGACCATTCCGGAGCTCCTCGTGACGTCCGGGATCTCATCCGGGACTCCGAACAACCTTCGGTAATCACGTATACCTTTTCCCTATAACCCTAGCGTCATCGAACCTTAAGTGTGTAGACCCTACGGGTTCGGGAGACACGTAGACATGACCGAGACACCTCTCCGGCCAATAACCAACAGCGGGATCTGGATACCCATGTTGGCTCCCACGTACTCCACGATGATCTCATCGGATGAACCACGATGTCGGGGATTCAATCAATCCCGTATTCAATTCCCTTTGTCTATCGGTATGATACTTGCCCGAGATTCGATCGTCGGTATCCCCATACCTTGTTCAATCTCGTTACTGGCAAGTCTCTTTACTCGTTCCGTAATACATCATCCCGTGGCTAACTCCTTAGTCACATTGAGCTCATTATGATGATGTCTTACCGAGTGGGCCCAGAGATACCTCTCCGTCACACGGAGTGACAAATCCCAGTCTCGATTCGTGCCAACCCAACAGATACTTTCGGAGATACCCGTAGTGCACCTTTATAGCCACCCAGTTACGTTGTGACGTTTGGCACACCCAAAGCATTCCTATGGTATCCGGGATTTGCACAATCTCATGGTCTAAGGAAACGATACTTGACATTGAAAAGCTTTAGCAAATGAACTACATGATCTAGTGCTATGCTTAGGATTGGGTCTTGTCCATCACATCATTCTCCTAATGATGTGATCCCATTATCAACGACATCCAATGTCCATGGTCATGAAACCGTGACCATCTATTGATCAACGAGCTAGTCAACTAGAGGCTCACTAGGGACATGTTGTGGTCTATGTATTCACACATGTATTATGGTTTCCGGTTAACACAATTATAGCATGAACAATAGACAATTATCATGAACAAGGAAATACAATAATAACCATTTTATTATTGCCTCTAGGGCATATTTCCAACAGTGTGTATCAAACGTCGCAACATAACTGGGTGACTATAAAGGTGCTCTACAGGTATCCTCGAGGGTGTTTGTTGGGTTGGCATGGATCGAGACTGGGATTTGTCACTCCATATGATGGAGAGGTATCTCTGGGACCACTCGGTAATACAACATCACAAGAAGCTTGCAAGCAATGTCACTAAGGAGTTAGTCAGGGGATCTTGTATTACGGAATGAGTAAAGAGACTCTTCGGTTACGAGATTGAACTATGTATGGAGATACCGACGATCGAATCCCGGGCAAGTAACATACCAATGAACAAAGGGAACTGCATATAGGATTGATTGAATCCTTGACATCGTGGTTCGATCGATAAAGATCTGCGTAGAATATGTAGGAACCAATATGGGCATCCAGGTCCCGCTATTGGTTATTGACCATAGAGGTGTCTCGGTCATGTCTGCATAGTTCTCGAACCCGCAGGGTCTGCACACTTAACGTTCAATGATGATATAGTATTGTTGAGTATATATGTTAGTGATTGAAGGTTGTTCGGAGTCCCGGATGAGATCCCGGACGTCATGATGAGCTACGGAATGGTCCAGAGGTAAAGATTTATATATGGGTAGTCATATTTTGGCTACCGGAAAAGTTTTGGCTTTTTCTGGTATTGTACCAGGAAGCTTTCGGAAGGTTCCAGAGGGTTCCGGAGGATTCCTGAAGGGTCCCTCCATCCTCTAGGACATGCATGGGCTGTAAGGGGGCATCCAAACCTTGTTGGGCCAGCCCCAAGGGCCCATGTGGCTAGGGGGTAGGAAACTCTAAAGAGGAAGGCATCTAGGAGGTGCCTTGGGGAGGGAGGACTCCTCCCTCCTGGCCGCCACACCCTTCCTTGGAGGAAGGGATAGGGTTGCGCCCCATCTACCTCCATATACTATATAGAGAGAGGGAGAGAGAGGGCAGCGACACCCTAAGGCATAGGTGCAGCCCTCCCTCTCTCCCTAGATTTATTTCTCCATCGAAAACGTATCTGCGGCAGCTTGGTGAAGCACTGCTGAGATTGCTCCACCACCACCGCCATCACGTCGTCGTGCTACCAGAGAACTCAACTACCTCTCCAGCCTTGCTTGTTGGATCAAGAAGGCGGAGATGTCATCGAGATGTACATGTGCTGAAATAAACAGCGTTGCATCAACATTGACATCGACCGTACCTTCCGGCGGTGGAACCCAACAAGAAGCCAAGTGCAAGGATTCACACCTGTGAGAAGGATCCATATCAGAAAGTCGAGGTAGGTGCGATGCGAGTAAGTAAATTTATCAAATCTCAATAGGGTAAAGGATAACAACGCCATTAGAATTCTAATCCTGAAGATTGGACCATCGATAAAAGCCAACTAGTAGATGGATCTTATCTTGTTGATGGGATCCAAATAAACGGGTTTTATGCGGGAGTAGGTAGATGGTATGACACCACGCGGAGGTGTCGTCCGTTCGGTGCCAAATCCGGACAGATCGTGATTGGATCATAGGACGGATTGCGATTTGAATCGCGAAAAGGTTTGACTACATCAACCGCATTTCTTAATGCTTCCCGCTTAGCGATCTACAAGGGTATGTAGATCCACTCTACCTCTCGTAGTTGTTGATCTTCGTAGATAGATCTTGGATGTTCGTAGGAATTTTTTTGTTTCCCATGCAACTTTCCCCAACATCTGTTCCTATGACCATGAGATCACACAACTCCTTGACACTGTAGGAATGCCTTGTGTGTATAAAACGTCACAACGTAACTGGATGACTATAAAGGTGCTCCACAGTTATCTCCGAGGGTGTCTGTTGGGTTGGCATGGATCGAGACTGGCATTTGTCACTCCATATGACGGAGAGGTATCTCTAGGCCTACTCGGTAACACAACATCACAAGAAGCTTGTAAGCAATGTGACTAAGGACTTAGTCATGGGATCTTGTGTTACGGAACGAGTAAAAAGACTTGCTGGTAACAAGATTGAACTGGGTATGGAGATACCGACCATTGAATCTCGGGCAAGCAACATACTGATGGACAAAGGGAACTGCATACGGGATTGTCTGAATCCTTGACATCGTGGTTCGACCGATAAAGATCTTTGTAGAATATGTAGGAACCAATATGGACATCCAGGTCCCACTATTGGTAATTGACCGTGGAGTTGTCTCGGTCATGTCTACATAGTTCTCGAACCCGCAGGGCCTACACACTTAACGTTCGGTGTCAATTTGGTATTGTTGAGTTATGTATGTTGGTGACCGAAGGTTGTTTGGATTCCTGGATGAGATCCCAGACGTCACGAGGAGATCCGGAATGGTCCAAAGGTAAATATTTATATATGGGAGGTCATATTTTATCTACCGGAAAAGTTTTAGGTTTTTCCGGCATTGTACCGGGAAGCTTATAGAGGGTTCCGGAGGAGTCCGAAAGGGTCCCTCCAGCCCCTAGGGCGTGCATGGGCTGTAAGGGGGCGTCCAAGCCTTGTTGGGCCAGCCCCCAAGGGCCCATGCGGCTAGGGGGTAGGAAACCCTAAAGGGGAAGGTACCTAGGAGGTGCCTTTGGGAGGGAGTATTTCTCCCTGCTGGACGCTGCCCACTTCCTTGGAGGAAGGGCTAGGGCTGCATCCCATCTACCCCCTCCTCCTATATATAAGAGAGGGAGAGGGAGGGCAACAACACCCTAAGGCATAGGTGCAGCCCTTCCTCTCTCCCTAGATTTGTTTCTCCACCGAAAACGCATCTACAACAGCACTTGGCGAAGCTCTGCTGAGATTGCTCCGTCACCACGTCATTGTGCTGCCGAAGAACTCATCTACCTCTTCACCCTTACTTGCTGGATCAACAAGGCGGAGACGTCATCGAGCTCTACGTGTGCTGAATGCGGAGGTGTCGTCTATTCGGCACTAGATCGGGACGGATCATGATTGGATCGCGGGAGGGATTGCGATTTGGATCGCAAAGACGTTCGACTGCATCAACCGCGTTTCTTAACGTTTCCCGCTTAGCGATCTACAAGGGTATCTAAATCCACTCCCCGTCTCATAGATGTTGATCTTCATAGATAGATCTTGGATGTTCGTACGATTTTTTTTGTTGCCCATGGAATGTTCCCCAACAAAGGGGTGGCGGTAGGCTGAAAATATAACAGAGCCATCTATATTTTCAACTGTAATGACCCGCTGGAGGTCAGAGTTACGTGCAATCATACAAGATATGGCTCTTGCTATCCAACATACGGACCTCCAAAGCGCTGTGCAATCCGATTCCTCGAAGGTGTTATTTGTGTTCTCATGTGAAGCACTTCGGCAACAAAATTTTGTGGCACATCAATTGGCAAAATATAGTCATATGAAATGTGTCACAGCGGTGTGGCTCAACCAAGGACACGCCGTGTATTTGAAGATCTTTTATCTCTCGACTGTAACACTCCATATTTTCCGTGAAGAATAGAAGGAGAATTAGTAATGATACTGAATAATGGTGTAGGAGCATACATGTTAATTCTCTGAATAAATTGCTCCTGTTGGGTTGTTAGTACTGTCCTGATACATGTGAATGCTTACTCAGTGTGTATGTGTACTGGCAGTTCTGAGAGGAAATGTATTATACTAGCAAACACATGAACCATAGACATGTAAACCCATCAATGATACAAAGGGGGGAAATACAAACTGTATCATACATCAAAAAGCAAAGAAGCAGAGCATTGCCCCAACAGAGAGCACTGAATCATCATAGACATGTATAAAAATCAAGAAAGATCCAAGAACCAACGCTTGTTTCCTAACTGTCAACCAGGCTCAGTTGACTTGCTCAAGCAATCATTCAAGCACTTTAGAGGTAAACGCAGCAGCTCTCCGGGAGTGACCATCGTCGTCGCCGACGAGCAACCCAAACTAGAGCAATCATTCGAATTCAGACTTGAACGCAGCTCGCCAGGACTGATCGTCGTCGTGGCCAGTGGACGACTCCCTGGGCGCATCATCCTCGCTGCGGTAGTATCCCTCCAGTGCCGACTCCGGCAGCCGGCTCTCGGCCAGGTAGTGCTTCATCGTCTCGATCTCCACCTCGTGCTTCTTCCTCGTCTTCTCCAGCTGCTTCTTCAGCTTCTGGTTCTCCTGCAGCATGGCAGCACTCCTCTCCTGCAAACACAATAACAAGCTGTGGTAAGTTTCTTGATCCTATGGCTGCAGCAGTTAACTTGTGCTTGCTGCTTTTGCTTTTGAGTGGTTACTAAATTGGCAGCTGCAGAACGAACAAACAATTAGATTATACTTGTTCTATACCTTCTCTTGTGTGGACGCCTCCTCGGCTTCTCTCAGCCTCACGAGCAGCTCACCGGCGGCATGCACCGCCTCGGCCGTGTCCCGGAGCTGGACGCGGAGCCTCCTGTTCTGCTCCTTGAGCTGCGCCCGCTCCTTCTCCCGGTCGATCCTCACCGTGGAGAGCTCCGCGGCGAGGGCGGCCGCGAAGGCCGCCCCGCAGCCCTTCTTGCCGGCCCTGGCGGCCGCCCTTTTCACCTCCGCGATGCCACCCATGACCCCGCGGTGCCGCTCGAGCAGGTCGTCGTACAGCTCCTGGAGCTCCACGTAGTGCTCGATGATCCTGGCGTGGCCGTAGATGGCCCGCTGGAGGGCGTCGTCCAGCTCCTCGGTGCACTTCTTCTCGTCACGGAGCTCCGCCTCAGTCTTCTCCGCGTGCTTCCGGCTTGACTCCAGGTCCATCCTCAGCTCCTCGGTGAGAGAGATCCATTTGCTCTCGGACTCCATCCACTTCTCCCGCTCTTTCTCCAGCTCGTATTCCTGGTCCGTGCTGCCGTTCCTTATCTGGTCCAGAAGGCTGTCGTTTGCTGTTGATCCGTCCGTCAGAAGTTTCACTTGATCCTTCAGCCTCTGGATTTCGCCTTCAAGTGCCTCCCTCTCATTCACATCGAGTGTCATCTTGCTATCCTCACATTGTTCAGCAGTCTTATCTTCAGAGGTTAGTTCCTCAATAGGTTTAACATCTTCTGATCCCTTCTTTTGTTGCCCAACCTGCAATTGAGCAGAGAAAATTGTCAAGGAATGGAAACAATAATTACCTGAAGAAACTTACTCACACGTCACCACAACATACCAAGTTGCTCAGCTCCTTGATCTTAGCTGCCTGTTCTTCACATAAAGCTTCGAGCTCAGCCACTCTCTTCGAGCCAGTAGTCGAAGAGATGTTATCATCCTGTTAGAGTACAAATGTGTAAGCAGGTGCCAAGATATGAGAAAAGTACAAATCATGCCAACAAAATAGCATACCTTGAGGGAAGCATTAGCTAAGTCATTGGATGTGACAGCAGTTGCCGTTACAATCTGCTTTTCTGAGTTTATGTCCTCTGATTGTGATTGGTCATCATTTGTATCCATTGCCTTCTTGCAGGATGAACAAATGGTAGAAGCTGAACCGCCGTCCACCTCCGGTAATGCCTGAAGGGCTGAACTTGCTTTTGCTGACTGGCGGGGGTTCAGTGCAAAATGATCAAATGAAAGGCCAACGAACGATTTTCGTGGGGCTGGAGGATTCTGCTGATGGTACTCTATAATGTGCAGGCCCCTTTGGAGACTTGCAGCCAGCGAGTCTGTCGGACTAAGCTTGCTCGATTGTAAGGAGGAACGCACTGCACTCTTCCTATACGTTTCCAAATCGGCTTCTCCTGGGCTGGATTCACCGAGCTTGCTTGGAGAGAACCCTGGTGAGGTAATGCTCTTTCTTGCCTTGTGGATCTTTGGAGAAGAGCAGAACGTCGCATCTTGGATTGGGCTCAGCTGTTCAGAAGCACTAATTGATAGAACAGATTTGCTGCCAGAAACCTGGTCATGATCAGCATTTGTATTGCTGTGCATTTTCTGGGGCTCTTCGTGAAGCGGACCTTCATTGTCATCTATGACTACCTGATCATCATGTTCCCATGGTCTTGGATTTCCCTCCAAGCGAGGACTGTCATCTCCACTCTCTGCATCCATGAAGTCATCAAGAGTGTCTTCAGATGAAGAGTGAATCTTGCTAATCTGATCACGCAGTTCATGTACATCATCTTCATCCACATCCATTTCATCCTCTGTCTCAACTTCAATATGGGGCAAAATTATAGAACGATTGAGGCTCACTCGCAAACTGTGCAAGCTTGCTCGAGCAATTTGTGCATTGAAGTATCCAGTCTCAGATGTTGCGTGCTCCCCAGACTTGGTTCTTACAAGTTCATCCTGCAGGTGATAAAACACAATTTAGCAAATTTGTGTAAACCGTTGCCACATGTGTCTACTCTCTACCGCTCCTGTAATACCTTAAGCTGACGGATCTGATCACTCAGACCATTAACATCATCTTCTGATATCTCATTTACCACTGCTTTGTTTGGCATGAGCTTTGCTCGCTCACCAAACCTTAGCGTGCTTAAAGTCTCAGATCTACATCTGCATTTCAGAGGAGCCGGCTAACATAAGAAACTGTAGCTTACCCCCTAACGATAAAGTGCTCAAGAAAATGTGAGGGGCATATGAAAATTCCAGAACCAAACATACCTGTGCTCTGAAGAAATGGAACACAAAAATATAGCCCTTGAATTGCCACCTAGTGTATCCTTGAGCACATGTGTCAAACGGGACTGGCTGTATGGCAATTCATCTTCCTGAGGCTTTGGTTCTTCAGAAAGAATATTGACTAGTTTCCTGAAATCACAGTGGGCAAACGTGAGATATCTGCCTTTCTACATTCTTGTTAAAGGAAAGATAGATTAGTAAAGAGGCAATGATGTATTATAGTGTTAATATTTGCGAAAATATCAACCATACAATCTGAATGTTTTTGTTACAAGAAAGATCAGTAAATATCACGGTAACAAAAATATCAATCATGCAATCCTGATAGGAAAAATAATTAGGTACTTAGCATTAAAAATACATACCCGAGGCTTGAGAGAGACTTCTTAACATGTCTTTCTTCTCGTGTAATGTTCTTTCCAGCACCATCACTTTCATCAATATCAACACCAGCTAGATCGACAAAGGTAATTTTGCTAGTTTTTGAACTACTAAAGCCATTTGATGACAAATCCTGCAATATTAGTTGAATAAAGTAAGATAAATCACCAAATTTACTTCCTCTTATCATTAGACTATTAAATGAAGTAAGATAAATCACCACATCTACATCTGCTGATCAGGTGCAGACAATTCAAATCCGAGTAGAATGAACTAGCAGGATATTGAATTTTTGAACTGCTCTAGCACTGATATGAATATATGATTACTACAATATTTGCAGTCAAATTAATGTCTGTAAAGTGCAAAATGGAGAACAGACAACAAAATATACAACAGAAGAAAACAAATTTGCATAAAATCTTATGAGGGGAATAAGATTACCTTGCTCCAAGCTTCAATGACACAAGTGAATATCACGTGAGAACGTGAATTTTTTAAGTTCATACTATCAACGCCAATTTTTCTTTTTGACAGGCCCTGCAAAAGGAAGCAACTCATGCTAAGCATGACATATATGATTGGAAACTTTGGTATGAAGATAACTAGAAACAACCCTAGAACAAAGCACATGATAGTTATTGTACACATCACACCAAATGCAGCAAAATAGTAATGGTGCTGAGAGAGCATGGTGAAAAGCAATTATCATGAACTGGTGATCTAAACATTATAATTGCAGCTGGGTTTCAAAATAAGCTTTTTGGGTTGCTCTAACTTAGTCACTGTAGTGTCAACATAATTGTTCATGCAAACAAGGATTGCCTTTCTGAAAAGAACAGAAATGATTATCTAGATGTAAACCAAAAAACCTCACTAGAGTGCCTAGAAGATAGCATCAAATATATATTTTTAACAATCTAATCAAGTATTTGGACAATTCTGAACTTTCTTCTTAAAAAACATGACCACGGTGCACTATTCCTCGAAAATTGTAACACTAACTAGACATGAGCTTCAGTTATCCTATTGGTTTCTCTGAAAGCTCTGCACACTCATAATTAAAATAGTAACAAGTATTGATTAGGCCTCTCATGGTGCCTCCCGGTCATTGTGCTTATACCTTCATCAAGATCTGATTTACATCCTCGACTGTGGATACATACTCCTCGGTCAAGTTTTCAACATGGATACCATTGCCCGTGGTCTCTCTTATCTAAAAAGGAAGGAGCTGGGTAAGATATCCATATAAACCAGGACAGGTGCACGTTTCAATGTAACTTTCTTGAGCAAGAACATACCTGAAGATTACGCTGAGATGGATCAAGCAGGTCATTGATCTGCTCATTAAATACCTGCAGGAAGTTGGAAAGCAAAGAAATTAAAAATTCGGTTGGTGGTTCAGTCGTTAATCCTGGAAGCATCTTTTGTTTAAAACATTTCAGTTCCAGAAATCGATATGTGTAAATGCAATATTCATCTGTTTTCTAAGTAAGCACCTCGAGAAAGGAGCAGCGGCACTGGTAACTTGTGTGCTTCTCCGGTGAGCTCTCTTCGTTCTGCACCCGGAAAAGAACAATTCAACAAGAGAATCGAAGCAGCTTAACTGAAAATTGCCAGGAAGTAGAGATAAAGAAAGGAGTCTTACGCCTTGGATTTGGGAGAAGAGGCTGTGGAAGAAGCGAGGCACGACTCCCCGGTCGGCGCGGTCGGATCGGTTGTCGAACATGGCGGCGAGGGGCCCCCACATGGTGTATGTCTTCCCTGTACCACTCTGTTATGAATCAATGCGCAAAGGCGTCAGCAGCACTGCAGCAGCATCAGGAACAGAGAAGATGGTACGGAAGAAATTGCAGTACCTGGCCGTAGCAGACGAGGGAGGTGTTGAATCCGGCGAGGGCGCTGTGGATCATGGGCACGCCCACCTGATGGAACACGTCCTCCTGCCAATCGCCACCATTCATCCATAAGAATTCGTCTCATGATTATAATGGCAAAGCTCCACCAAAGCAAGCAAAGCTGCTCGGGTATGTATGAGATTACTGACGGGGCAGAGCAATTGGAAGCGGAGGTTACCTGGGAAGCCCTGTCGTCGAGGAAGCCGTCGACGGCGAAGGCCCGGTCGCCGACGGCGATGGAGTCGGGGGAGGTCTTGCGCACGAAGAAGAGGTCTTTGCCGTCCACCGGCAGGCTCACCGCCGGCCGCACCCGCACCACGACCTGCCAAATCCATCACCCCGCGAGATCCGTAAGCGTGACGTCGACCGACCCGTGGAGAAGAAGAAGCGTGCTCGTCGCGCGAACGAGCGGACGGACGGAAGGTGCGTACCTTGACGGCGGGCTCGTCGTCGAGCGGCCGCTTCTCGGCGGGCGCTGGCTGGGCAACGGCGGCCGTTGCTGCGCTGGGGGCGGGCTTGGAGAGGCCCGGCGTGGAGGGTTTGCCGGCCGGGGAGGGCGGGGCGGCGGCGAGGTTGGGGTGGAGGTTCTCCTGGTCGTCGGCGGGGGATGCGACGGAGAGCGGGGAGGGCGACCGCGCGCGCGAGGTCTGGCGCTTCAGGTTCCGCCGCAGCATCTCCATGGCTGCCGCCCGCTCGCTGTCCGCTGGATCTGCTGCTGCGGCGGCGGCGGCGGCGGCCGGATCGAATGGGGAAGGGGACTGGGGGAGAGGGAGGAGAAGACGGGAGGCGGTAGGAAGGAGGCGCTTTGCTCGGAGAGATGTAGATGCGCTTGGCTGGCTGGATGGATGGCTGGGTATCCGTTGCGATTCAAAAACTTTTGAAATGGGAGTGCGGGGGATTGAGGAGAGGAGCGGCGTTGGGTTGGGTGGGAGGGAGCGCGGCTGGATCTCGCCCCCGGATGCCCCGTTCGGAGCAGAAAGCCGCCAAGGCGCCTCCAGGGAAAAAAATTGATACTAGATGGTGGTATATAAGAATCCAATGTTGCTCCACTTATTATTTTCTTCACGTATTATTATTTCTTTCAGAAAAAAATCGGTTACGGCATCCCGAGGGACGCGACTATGTCTCGCCTTCAGCGAGTCCGAAGCCAGGACTCGCCGAAGGACTCGTTGAAGGGCGAACAAGCTGGGCCGGCCCATGGGCGTGCGAGGCCGCGACCTCTTTTTCCTGCTTTTTCTATGTGTTTTGTTTTCTTTTATAATTTTTTGGTTTATATTTTAAAATATTATATATACATATATATTAGAAAAAATTCTTTAAAAAGTATTAAAAATGTTGAATAAGTATTGAAAAATGTTGAACAAGTACTTAAAGAATTGTTGAACAAGTATCTGCAAAAATGTTCGTATTTAAAACAAAATGTTGAACAAGTATTTTAAAAAATATTGATTATGTATATGAAAAATGTTGATCATGTATATAAGAATGTAGAATGAAAAATAAAAAGAAACAAACAAAAAATGAGAACTAACAAATAAAAAAATAAACCAAACGAAAAAATTTGAAAAAAAACTAAAGAAACAAATGGAAAACCCCAAAGAAGAAAAAAAACAATGAAAATACAGAAAAATTAGAGAAGAAGAAAAAGAAAAAGGAAACAAAACTCCAGAGATCCGACTTCTCTATGGACATGTTTGGTTACCTTCATCATCTTTTCGGCACTTTGCATGTGTGACTCAGTTGGGCCCGACACTTCATCTCCTTCTCCTTCCCCTTCCCATTCCCATTCCCCTTCTACTTCTCCTTCCCCTTCCCATTCCCATTCCCCTTCTCCTTCTCCTTCTCCTTCCCATTCCCCTTCTCCTTCACCTTCTCCTTCTTCAGCAATTGTACTTCTAGGCCTCATTTTCAAATGCCTCCACACCATGTCCAGAGCTATTAACATCATCAGTCATCACATCTTCCCTATTCCGGCACAAACTCATCACATCCCCATTGTAGTATCCAGTTATGAAGGATGCAATATGCAAGAGCAAGTTTAACATAAGGGGGGAGTCACTAGTAGAAAATAGGGCATCGGTTCGGGCCGGCCAGCCCATTAGTCCCGGTTCAGTCACGAACCGGGACCAATGGGGGCAACGGTCCCGGTTCGTGAGGCCAGGGGGCCGGGCGGGCCACGTGAGGCATTGGTCCCGGTTCGTCGGACCCCTTTGGTCCCGGTTCCAGACACGAACCGGGACCAACGTGCCTCGCTCCTGGCCCACACCCATTGGTCCCGGTTCGTGTCTAGAACCGGTACCAAAGGTGGTCCTTTAGTCCCGGTTCCAGCCACGAACCGGGACCAATGAGATGCCTATATATACCCCCTCGCCGGCGAGCAGAGCACTCCACACACTGCTCTGTTTTTTGCGGGCGAGGAAAGACCTTTGTGGTGCTCTAGCTCACCTCCTATGTACATGAGGTGTTTGATGAAATGCCCAAGCCAAACTTAAGCTTTCTTCTCTCAAAGCTCTTTGTCCAAACTCTATTTTCGTCAAGATTTGTCTAGGTTTGGCGGTCCGTCCTGTCCCGTCCCCGTCCTGAAACCGCCGTCGATCGCTCGCGCGTGGTGAGCCTCTTGATCTTATCTTCTTGCTAAAAGAAAATATACTTACTCGTATGATTTTCTTACTTTTATTATTGTTTGTTATTATATAGTGCCATGGTTATGGTATCCGCCCACGTCGGTCCTCGTCCAGTCTATGATTCAGATGTGGTATATTATCTCTTATATAACTCTTTCACACATCTAATGTCTATGACAATTAATTATGCCACCAACTTGACGTAGATGTTTTTATCTATAGGAAGTAGTTGAGCCAGAAATTCCAACCGACTATGCAATTCTGCTCGACAAGTTAAGTAAAGCTGAAAAAGAAATTGATCATTTGAAAGAAAAATTGAAAAGAACTGAAGATGACAAGATAAGATTGGAGTTGCATGTTGCCGATGTCGTCGCCGATCACAAGACCAAGATGGATGCAATGCGCTTGAAGCTTAGAAAGATTAGAAAATATGACATTCATACTGAGGCTTGGTATCATTATGCCGTTGGATCAATTGGTACCTTAGTAGCGGTTATGATTGCATTTGTTGTTGCATTTATATTTTTTACATAGTTTCGGTGTATGTTTTAATTAGATGCTCTAGAGACCTATATGTTGTTCAATAATGACAACTATGTATGAACTGTACGTATTTATTTTGGTCATTATTGTACTTTGGCTTTAATGTGATGATGGATTTCTAATAATTTGGTCACTTCTGTATTCATGATATGTTGTAATGGTTTTAATACACTTTATTATATAACGCACGTAGATGAACCGGCAATGGATCTACGGTGACCGACGCACCTCCGAGTATATTAAGGGCCTGCATAATTTTCTCGAAGCGGTTGAGGCAAACAAGCAGAATGATTTTATGCCTTGTCCATGTACTATCTATGAGAATATGAAGTCTTTCTCCAACTCTAAAACCCTTCACTTCCACCTGCTTCAAAAGGGTTTTATGTCACACTATAATGTTTGGACCAAGCACGGAGAAAGAGGGGTTATGATGGAAGACAACGAAGAAGAAGAGGATGGACAACTACCCTCCCCTGAATATGGTGATGCTGCAATGGGGAAGCTAAAGATCAAGAGGAACCAGACGATGTGCCCGATGATGATCTTCGTCGGGTCATTGTTGATGCACAGAGAGAATGCAAAAATGAAAGGGAGAAGTTGAAGTTCGATCGCATGTTAGAGGATCACAAAAAAGGGTTGTACCCAAATTGCGAAGATGACAACAAAAAGCTCGGTACCACACTGTAATTGCTGCAATGGAAGGCAGACAATGGTGTATCTAACAAGGGATTTAGTTCGCTACTAAAAATAATGAAGAAGAAGCCTCCAAAGGATAACGAATTGCCCGACAATACGTACGCAACAAAGAAGGTTCTATGCCCTCTAGGATTGGAGGTGCAGAAGATACATGCATGCCCTAATGACTGCATCCTCTACCGCGGTGAGTACGAGGAACGGAACGCATGCCCGGTATGCGGTGCATTGCGATATAAGATCAGAAGAGATGACCCTGGTGATGTTGAGGGCCAGCGCACCGGGAAGAGGGTTCCTGCCAAGGTGATGTGGTATGCTCCTATAATACCACGGTTGAAACGTCTGTTCAGAAACAAAAAGCATGCCGAGTTGATGCAATGGCACAAAAAAGACCGTAAGAAAGACGGGAAGTTGAGAGCACCCGCTGACGGGTCGCAGTGGAGAAAGATCGAGAGAAAGTGGAGCGACTTTACAGGTGACCCGAGGAACGTATGGTTTGGTTTAAGTGCAGATGGTGTTAATCCTTTTGGGGAGCAGAGCAGCCATCATAGCACATGGACTGTGACTCTATGTATGTATAACCTTCCTCCTTGGTTGTGCATGAAGTGGAAGTTCATTATGATGCCAGTGCTCATCCAAGTCCCTAAGCAACCCGGCAATGACATTGATGTGTACCTAAGGCCATTAGTTGATGAACTTTTACAGCTATGGAATGGAAGAGGTGTACGTGTGTGGGATGAGAACGAACAGGAGGATTTTGACCTACATGCGTTGCTGTTTGTAACCATCAACGATTGGCCTGCTCTCGGTAACCTTTCAGGACAGACAAACAAGGGATACCACGCATGCACACACTGTTTAGATGACATCGACAGTATATATTTGGACAAATGCAGGAAGAATGTGTACCTAGGGCATCATTGATTTCTTCCGACCAACCATCAATGTCGAAAGAATGGAAAGCATTTCAAAGGTGAGGCAGATCACCGGAAGAAGCCCGCCCTCCGTACTGGTGATCACATACTTGATATGGTCAATGATTTACAAATAATATTTGGAAAGGGTCCTGGCGGACTATCTGTTCCAAATGAAGCTGACAAACGCGCACCCATGTGGAAGAAGAAATCTATATTTTGGGACCTACCCTATTGGAAAGACCTAGAGGTCCGCTCTGCAATCGACGTGATGCACGTGACGAAGAACCTTTGCATGAACCTGCTAGGCTTCTTGGGAGTGTATGGGAAGACAAAAGATACACCGGAGGCACAGGAGGAACAACAACGTGTGCATGAGAAAGACGGCATGCATCCAAAGCAGTATGAAGGTCCTGCCAGCTACGCTCTTACCAAAGAAGAGAAAGAAATCTTCTTTGAATGCCTGCTCAGTATGAAGGTCCCATCTGGTTTCTCGTCGAATATAAAGGGATTAATAAATATGGCAGAGAAAAAGTTCCAGAACCTAAAGTCTCATGACTGCCACGTGATTATGACGCAACTGCTGTCGGTTGCATTAAGGGGGCTTCTACTGGAAAACGTTCGATTAGCCATTGTGAAGCTATGTGCATTCCTCAATGCAATCTCTCAGAAGGTGATCGATCTAGAAATCCTGCCAAGGTTAATAAGTGATTTGATGCAATGTCTTTTTAGTTTCGAGCTGGTGTTCCCACCGTCCTTCTTCAATATCATGACGCACGTCCTAGTTCATCTAGTCAACGAGATTGTCGTTCTGGGCCCTGTATTTCTACACAATATGTTCCCCTTTGAGAGGTTCATGGGAGTCTTAAAGAAATATGTTCGTAACCGCGCTAGGCCAGAAGCAAGCATCTCCATGGGCCATCAAACAGAGGATGTCATTGGGTTTTGTGTTGACTTCATTCCTGACCTTAAGAAGATTGGTCTCCCTCAATCGCGGTATGAGGGGAGACTGACTGGAAAAGGCACGCTAGGAGCGGACTCAATATTATGTAGGGACGTGCATTATTGGTCTCAAGCACACTACACAGTTCTACAAAATTCCACCTTGGTGACCCCGTATGTTGATGAACACAAGAATATTCTGCGCTCCAAACAGCCGGAGCAGTGTGACGACTGGATTACATATGAACACATCAGGACTTTCGGCAGTTGGTTGCAAACACATCTCATGGGTGACAACACTGTTTCTAATGAGTTGTACTCGTTGGCCAGGGGACCATCTTCGACTGTATTGACTTACAAAGGGTACGAGATATATGGGAATACATTTTACACGATCGCCCAAGATGAAAAGAGCACCAACCAAAACAGCGGTGTCCGCTTTGATGCAGCAACCAAGAGGGGAAAGGACACATATTATGGTTACATAGTGGACATATGGGAACTTGACTATGGACATGATTTCAAGCTCCCTTTGTTTCAGTGCAAATGGGTCAATCTATCAAGAGGCGGGGTACAGGAAGACCCACAGTACGGAATGACAACAGTGGATTTGAACAATCTTGGGTACATAGATGAACCATTCGTCCTAGCCAATGACGTGGCACAAATTTTCTATGTGAAGGACATGTCTACCATACCGAGAAAAAGAAAAGATAAGGAAGCGAATACATCATACGATGAGCCAAAACGCCACATAGTTCTTTCAGTAAAAAGAGACATCATGGGATTGGAGGGCAAGACAGACATGTCTGAAGATTATGAAAAGTTTTATGAAATTCCTCCCTTCAAAGTCAAGGCTGACCCAAGCACCCTATTAAACGATGAAAATTGTCCATGGTTATGACGCAATAAGCAAAGGACACACGCCAAGAAGAAGCGAAGACTTTCGCTCCACAACTATATCATTGCAGTGACATCTGAAGAAATGAAATGCCTTTTGTAACACATGAGTTTTCGTCTGAAACCCTAATACTTCGAAAGAGATTCTCCATTTTGTACACAAAGTGCATCCAGTTTTTGCCGTAACCCTCTCAACTTTTTATGACATGCTATGTGGGTGAAATGATGATACCATGCCAACTTTCAACCTTTTCAGAGTTCATTTGAAGTGCTTTTCAATTTCAGGGTCATTTAGCTCAAAAATCAGTAAGTGCATGAAAAATACCAAATGAAGTCAGAAAGGGTTGAAAATTGATGATGTGGCTTTGAATGGTGCATTTTGAACATACAAAAATTCTGGAGTTCAAATGAGTTCAAAAAAATGAAATCCCTTCGTAACAGATGAGTTTTCGTTCAAAACCGTGATACTTCGAAATAGATTGTCCATTTTGTACACGAAGTGCATTCAGTTTTTGTCGTACCCCGCTCAACTTTTTAGCACATGCTATGTGGGTGAAATGATGATACCATGCCAACTTTCAACCTTTTCGGAGTTTGTTTGAAGTGCTTTTTAATTTCTTTCAAAACATCATAGGAGTGGAGTTCAAAAAAGAATCAGCTAAAAAGATTTTATAAACCTCTAGTATTTTTGAAACAATAATTATATAAAAATTATGCAACTAAATTATCAAAGTATTTTTTGTTCAAAACATTAATAGCAAAAAGAATATAATGATAAAACACACTGGAAATAAATAAAGCAAAAAATAAATAAAGCAAGAAACAAAACAAAATAATGGAAATTATGCAACTAAAATTATCAAAGTATTTATTTGTTAAAAAGAATGAACTAAAATAACAGAAGAAAAATACTGGAAAAAAATTAAAACAATAAATAAAGCAAAAAAACAAAACAAAAAACCGTTTTTTAAAATAAAAAAATGCCGCCTACTAGGCCACCACAGCCTAAATACGACTAGAAACCCAACAGCTAGTTGGGCCAAGATTCAGGCCCGCAGAAGGACCAGTAGGCCCACGGGCAGAGGAGAGTGCAACTAGGCCCGTAAGCCTGCAGTTGAGAGGAGCTCGAGAGGGTTGGCACAGCAGCGCTTATAAACCACTCTCGAGCCCTCTCGGCTAGCGAGGTGTGACTAAACATTTGTCCCCGTGCAGCACCACCTTTTGGTCCCGGTTGGTGCCACCAACCGGGACCAATGCCCCCCTTTAGTCCCGGTTGTTGCCACCAACCGAGACCAATGCATCCCTTTAGTCCCGGTTGGTGGCACCAACCGGGACCAATGGTCTCTGCTTTCCGCCCTTTGGGCTGTCGAAAAGAGACCTTTGATCCCGGTTGGTGCCACCAATCAGGACTAAAGGGGGCATTGGTCCCGGTGTATATAAGCGATAGTTTCGATTTTTTCAGATTTCATCTAGCACTTGCCCCCGACAACGCCGAGTACATCGACGTCGCCAGGCTGCCCGAGCTTGCCGTCGACGCCCTCTGCCCTGACGCCCCTTGCCCCGACGCACCGCCCTGCCCCGACGCGCCGCCCCGTGCCCCGACACGCCGCCCCGTGCCCCGACGCACCACCCTGCCCCGACGCCGGCACCGCTCCCCGACGCCGCCCCACGCCACAGCCCTGCCCCGACGACGCCGTCCCTCCTCCCCGTTCAGTCCGGCCGGCCCCCTTTCCTCCCCTGTCCGATTTTGCTGATTTAATTTGATGATATATATATGATAGATTATATATGATAGTTAGATGATGATGTTGATGATAGCCGATGATGTTGATGATAGCTGATGATGTTGATGATAGATGATCTATGCTTTTTTTTGTTCATATAATCTTTTATAGCATTTTTGGTCCATGTATATATGTGTGTGTATATGGATGGATGGATGGATGTATATATATAGAAAATTATCATATGATATAAAAAAATATCGTAGCTTCCTGTTTTTTTCCATGGATGTATGCTAAAGAAAATTATGAAAGAGTTTATGGGAGGTTTCTGTCAAAAGGTTCAATGATTTGTCAAGGCAAAAAATTGAACTAATTAAGGTATCCCATGTTTTTGTATATATGATATATGTATTTTGTTGGCACCTAGAAGTGTTGTCGAGGCCACCCCAAACCCTAGAAGTGTTGTTGAGGCCACCCCAAACCCTAGAAGCGTTGTCGAGGCCACCCCAAACCCTAGAAGCATTGTCGAGGCCACCCAAATTTACAAAGTTAAATGAAGAAAACTCTGGTAACATAGATTTATCAAGTTAATTGTCATGTTGTAATATTTGCAGAAAGTATGGATCCAAGAGACGAAGAACAAGAAGAGTTGTTGGGGGACATAATCCATGGCGGACGTGATGTCTTGTCGTATCTCAACGACACCGATGGTCTGGAAGGAGAGGGTTATGATGGCTCTGGTGATCGAACAATGGAGGAGGAAGGACATGATCATGATGGCTTCGGTGACCGAATGCCGAAGGAAGAAGGAGACCATGATGACGGCTCCGGTGGCCGATCGGAGGAGGGAGCTGTTGCAAAGTCCGACGAGGTATATATATTAATTAAGCCTATGCTAACTCTAGCTAATTGATGCATTAATTGTTTTAGTATGTACATATACTAATTAACTCTTCTTTCTTCTATTATAGCCCTCCAGATCAAGCCAAACTTCGGTAACGAGACGAGGCCCGAAGAAGAGGTTGCACAAGGATGAAAAGTTCACAATCACAGCACTCGCGGATGATGGCCATCCGATTGAACCCAAGCGGATCAAGAACACATTTTCTGCTTAGTGTGGAGCTATTGTTAGGGACAACATCCCGATCAGCATCAAGCAATGGAATAAGCCTAAGGACGGCGCCCCTGATGGTGATTATGTCACCGATAGATAGAAAGAAGATCTTTGGACCACGCTGAAGGAAAATTTCACCCTACCGCTAGAGGAGGATTCGAATAAGCCAGTTATAGAGCCACGGGTCAAGGCGTGTGCTCTTAAGAAGATGGCGGATCTATTCAGGAGGTGGAAGAATGAGTTGAAATCAAAGTTTGTCGACAAAGGGAAGACTCCAGCATTCGTCGGCCGATATGAGAAGATAGGAGATTACTAGCCCGCATTTGTGGCCTACATCGGAGAAGAGTAAGAAGATGTCAGAGACAAACAAGAACAATGCTGCAAAGAAGCAGTTTCACCATCACACGGGGTCAGGTGGCTACCTTAAAGCCTGGCCATTGTGGGACAAAGCTGAGAATGACCTGCTTGCTAAAGGGGTCCTACCACAGACATATAACTGGCCAGACCGTTCAAGGACTTGGTTCTTCGGGGTTGGGGGAACTTTGGACCCTGAAACAGCGAAGTGCCGTTGGACGGACGAGCAACTTGCAATGCCCGTGAACAAGCTTCAGAACTATATCACCACAGCGCAGGAAGGGACGTTCATTCCCGACAGAGAGAAGGACGAGCTGACTGAGGCCCTAGGGAATGCTGAGCACCCTGGACGAACACGAGGCACAGTAGGCTCCGTTCCATGGAAGGTTGGGTTTCCCGATGCAGGCGGTTACAAAAGCTAGGAGAGAAAGAGGAAAGCGGAGCTGAGCAAAATTCAGAAGCTCAATGCAAGACTACAAAAGCTAGAGGAAGCTGAGAGCCAGCAAGCTGCCGGCCAACCATCTCAGCGACACGAAGCTACCCCAGAAGCTACTACCCGACCATCTCAGCAGAGAAGCAGCATCGCTTCCACGGAGCCCGTTCAGCCCGACTTCACATCTCCTAGCTACCCTGTGGATACTATCACGGAGGCTCAACATTGCGAGCTTATGACGAAATGCCGGAACCTCACTTTCAAGGCGGCTGTTGCACCTCCTCAACCCAACGGAACTTTTCACTGTCGTCCGATTCCACATGGCTATGCTGTTGTGATGGTGGATGAAGTAATGCCGGAATTTGAGGAGCTCGAGCTTGACCACTGTATAGGTGAAGGAGAGAATAAGCTGGTTCGTGCCTTGAGGAGTACATGTCTATGGAAGAAGGAGTACATCAAGCTTCCAAAGTGGACGCCTCCGCCTCCTCCTTCTCCTCAGGCGAATCAGGGCACACCGCCTCCTTCTCCGGCTCATCCGGTGCGTGGGGGCACTCTGCCTCCTCCTTCGCCTACTCTGGCACGTCGGAGCAGTACGCCTCCTCCTCAGGCTCGTCGGCAACGGCGGAAGACAACCGCCGCCGTTGTGGCTCCTCCGGCGCCTAGTAAGCAACGACGGAAGGGAGCCGCCGCCGCTCCGGCGGCTAGCAATACAAGCATAGGCAACAGGGGATACACATACGGTCCATCTCTCAAGCCTATGGAAAAGTTACCATATGAGAGGACCGAGTCTGAAAACAAGGAGATAAGTCAAGCCGAAGTGAGGGACCATTTTGCAAAGAAAACTCCAGCTCCGAAGGAGAAGATAGATCCGGTGAAAGCGATGCGCACTATCGATGCCCTAAAGCGACCACCACCGCCTCCGCCGAATTCCAACTATGAACGCTGTAATAAAAAGGCATATCAAGATGTGTGGCGGTCGGGAAGTACTTCTAGTGATGCGAAGTTAGCAAAACGAAGAAGTGGGAAAAAATTCCCTAGCTCGGCGAACAGGCGAACCAATCGTGCCCCCCGCTTAAGGTTTCTAGCGATATTGTCGCTAATCATCCAGGGATGGTCGTCGGTACCAAACCTGGTGATTACCTGAGCGATGATGTACTGTTTGAGAAGTTGGAGGTGGACGAATTCAAATACCGGTACGGGCGTCCTCTCGTCAAACCCGATCATCCTCCTCTAACAACGACGATGCGAAGATTCCATGAATGGTACGTGCAAAGCTGCCGCGAGTCTGTGATGGATTCTTTGGTACTGTCAGTTAAAGAGGAGCACGACCTCATTGGAATTGATATGTTGAATATTGAATATGAGGAGATATGGCAGTTATACAATCAGAACAATCGACAAAACAATCGTGACTTGCTACTGTCTGTAAGTACTACTTCTGTAATTAAGTCTCTCTGTGTATATAGCTCAGCTTTTCATTGCATGTATATATAATTATCCTCACTACTATATTATGCAGATTGAAGATCGTCGAATGCAGAAAAGCACAAATCTATGACATTGGGTTCATTAACCCAAATGTCATACATGAGCATAATATAAAACATTGGCTCACGGAAATGGAGGAGAACTTGCTACAATCGTTGCTTAAAAATCAAAACAAAGGGACAATACTCTTTCCTTACAACTTCATGTGAGTGTTACTGTCTTGTGCATATTCGGTTTCCCTTATTACTTGAGGTTTATAGTAATTTAATTGATGAGTTATGCATGTGTGCGTAGTTTCCACTTTGTTCTGCTAGAGATTCATCTTGAGCGGGGAGTAGTAATCGTCTTAGACTCGAAACGAAAAGATCCCCAGAATTATGCAGACATGACTAAAATTCTCCAGAAGTAAGTTCAATCGATCATTATCGCATCATATCGGCAACTTTGATTTGTTCATTTCTTGATATCAAGTAATTATTTTCTTTCTCTGGCAGGGTTTGGAAAGATTTCACAACAATTGTTCTGGCACTGCCGAAGGAGCTGCGATTTACACACCCGAAAGTAAGTACTACTAGCTAGTTCCGCACATCTCCCATTGATTCTAGTTTCACCAATACCATTTATCATGCTTGATTATCAGTTTGATTGAACTCTATTTCTCGTAAAGTGCTTGTGGCAGGAAGACGGGACTGATTTATGTGGATACTACGTTTGCGACTTCATCTACAACGCGATGACCCCTAAGCGGGGCTACTCTACAAAACAATTCAAAGTGCGTAAGCAATAATATTCATAATTTTATTTTAATACCATATATATGTATTGACCCCCTTCTTCAAATTAGATGTGGCAGATGCGGGATGAACTCCTACCACATGATCACATACGAGCAATTCAAGAAGAATTGGCGGGATTCTTTCTTGACCACGTCATAAATAAAACCGGAGAATACCATCTGGAAGTGGACATTAGATGTTAGGGATTGTAAGAGATCTTATATTGTATATATGTAGCTAGTGGCGTCGGATATATATACGAAAACTTTTTATACGACCAATCTCTCGGAGAAAGAGAGGTTGATCACTTCTATCTCTATATGTTCATGACGATCTTCTGTACTTAATGGTTCCTTCATTTGCTTACTAGCTAGCGTATCGAGTTCTCTCTATAGTAGCTAGCATCGACCAAGCACGAAGAAAGAGAGGACACTTATCTCTATCAATTAGCTAGCTATAACAATATAAAACCCCTAAATTAACTCTCTAAACCCCCTAAACCCCCTCCCTTTCAAAATAAAAACAAGCAACTGCCAGATGCTGACGCGTGGATGCCTGTTGGTCCCGGTTGGTGTTACCAACCGGGACTAAAGGTCGTCCTGCCTGGGCTCCCTGCAGAGGCCACGTGGAGCCCCTTCTGTCTCGGTTTGTAAGAGAACTGGGACTAAAGGTTTTGGGCTTTAGTCCCGACACTTTAGTCCCGGTTCCGGAACCGGGACAAATGGGCCTTACGAGCTGGGACAAATGGGCCTTTTTCTACTAGTGAGTGTGGAATGACTTCTGATTTAGGATCTTAAATCTACTCTTTAGATCTCGAAATGCCCTCTCAACCGTAACTCTAAGGTTAGAGTGTATGATGTTAATCAATTCATGTGCAATCCTAGGATAGTTCCTGATAGACAACTCGCTCATGTAGTACCTGGTTTTCCGGATGGGTGGAAGAACACCATGTTAATGTATACAACACAACTTTATTCTTGTAGACGTTGTTGGGCCTCCAAGTGCAGAGTTTTGTAGGAAAGCAACAAATTTCCCTCAAGTGGACAACCTAAGGTTTATCCATCTGTGGGAGGTGTAGGATGAAGATGGTCTCTCTCAAACAACCCTGCAATCAAATACAAGAAATATCTTGTGCCCCCAACACACCCAATACAATGGAAAATTGTATAGGTGAACTCGTTTAGCAAAGAGATTGAGATACAAGTGTAGTATGGATAGTAGAAATAGGTTTTTATAATCTGAATAAAAAACAGCAAGGTAACAAGTAGTAAAAACGAGCAAAGTGTTATATAAATGCTTGGAAATAAGGCCTAGGGTTCATACTTTCACTAGTGCAATCTCTCAACAATGATACCATAATAGAATCATATGATAATCCCTCAACGTGCGACAAAGAGTCACTCCAAAGTTCATAAGTAGCGGAGAACATAAGATGAAATTGTCGTAGGTAGCGAACCATCTCAAAATTATACTTTCCGATCAATCCATTGAGCTATTCCTATAAGTGTCACAAATAGCCCTAGAGTTCTTACTAGAATAACACCTATGATACATATCAATCAACCCTAATGCCACCTAGATACTCCAATGTCACCTCAAGTATAGGTGGGTTAATTATTCGACATGCATCAAACAATTTAAGATTCATCATATTCAATCCAACACAAAGAACTACGACGAGTACCTAAACATTTCTATCAGAGAAAATAGGACAAGAACGTGTATAAACCCCTATGCATAGATTACCCCAATGTTACATCAGGAATCCGTGAGTTGAGTACCAAAACATATATCAAGTGAATCAATAGAAAACCCCAATGTCACCACGGGTATCCACATGCAAGACATACATCAAGTGATCTCAAATCTAATATTCAATCCGACATAACAAAATCTCAAAGGGAAATATTCAATTCATCTCATCAAGATAGCAAGGGACGAACACCATATGATCCAACTATATTAACAAAGCCAGTTATACATCAAGATCATGACATCTCAGGACCACGAGAGAGAGAGAGAGAGATCAAACATATAGCTAATGGTGCATACCCTCAGCCCTAAGGATGAACTACTCCCTCTTCGTCATGGTGGCACCGGGATGATGAAGATGTCCTCCGGTGATGATTGCCCCCTCTGACAGGGTACCAGAAAAGGCTCTAGATGAGATTTCTTCTATCGAGAGAGTTGCGGCGGCGGAGCGGAAGTTCTAGGTTTATTTCTGAGGGTGTATATAGGACTTTTCAGCGTTGGAATCACATCAACCGGAGCCACGAGGTGGTCCCAAGGCATCAGGGAATTCCTAGGGGGGTGTTGTCGGTGTCAAAACTAGAGGATCTCAGCTAGGGGGTCCCGAGGTATGGATCTTGGATCAATGGGGAACAAGAAACACATGGAAAATATTTACCCAGGTTCGTGCCCTCTCGAAGAGGTAAAACCCTACGTCATGCTTGCTTATATTGATGTGTATGACATTTACAGAGTCAATCTACCACGAGATCAGATGAACTAAACCCTACATGAGTAGAATTATGGTTCCCTATCCTACTAACTAAACCCTCTGGTTTATATAGACACCGAGGGTACTTAGGGTTACACTGTTGGAAATATGCCCTAGAGGCAATAATAAATTGGTTATTATTACATTTCCTTGTTCGTGATAATCGTTCATTATCCATGCTATAATTGTATTGATTGGAAACTAAAATACATGTGCGGGTACATAGACAACACTCTGTCCCTAGTATGCCTCTAGTTAACTAGTTCGTTGATCAAAGATGGTCAAGGTTTCCTGGCCATAGACATGAGATGTCATTTGATAATGGGATCACATCATTAGGAGAATGATGTGATGGACAAGACCCAAACAATAAACATAGCATATGATCGTGTCAGTTTATTCCTATAGTTTTTTGCATGTCAAGTATCTGTTCCTATGACCATGAGATCATGCAACTCACTGACACTGGAGGAGTGCCTTGTGTGTATCAAACATCGCAACGTAACTGGGTGACTATAAAGGTGCTCTACAGGTATCTCCAAGGGTTTCTGGTGAGTGGGTGTGGATCAAGACTGGGATTTGTTACTCCGTGTGATAGAGAGGTATCTCAGGGCCCACTCGGTAATACAACATCACAACAAGCCTTGCAAGAAATATGACTAAAGTGTTAGCCATGGGATCTTGTATTATGGAACGAGTAACAAGACTTGCCAGTAATGGGATTGAACTAGGTATACAGATACCGATGATCGAATCTCAGGCAAGTAACATACCGATGAACAAAGGAAACACCATACGGGATGAACTGAATCCTTGACATAGAGGTTCAACCGATAAAGATCTTCGTAGAATATGTAGGAACCAATATGGGCATCCAGGTCCCACTATTGGTTATTGACCGTGGAGGTGTCTTGGTCATGTCTACATAGTTCTCGAACCCGCAGGGTCTGCACACTTAAGGTTCGGTGACATTTCGGTATAGTAGAGTTATGTATGGTGGTGACCGAAGGTTGTTCGGACTCTCAGATGAGATCCTGGATGTCACAAGGAGCTCTAGATTGGTCCGGAGGTAAATATTGATATATAGGAAGTCCTGTTTTGGTCACCGGAAAAGTTTCGGGTACTTCGGTAGTGTATCAGGAGTGTCGGGAGGGTACCGGGGACCATCGGGAGGGGTTTCATGCCCAGAGGGGCCTCATGGGCTGTGGAAGGAGACAAACCAGCCCCTATTGGGCTGGATGAAGCCTCCACTAAAGCTCATGAGGTTTGAGAAGGAAAAAACCCAAGGTGGAAAGAGTTTCCAAGGGAAGGATGAGTCCTAATCCTACTAGGATTGGAGGAGAACTCCAACTCTCCTCCTTGCGGCCAAGGAAAAGGGGACATCCCTAGGGCGCCAGCCGCCCTCCCCTCCTCCTATATATACTGGAGGAAGAGAGGGCAAAAGGACTCAACCCAAAAAGGCCATAGTGCAGCCCTCTCTCCCGATAGACTAGTTCCTCTAGTTTTCAGTAGCCTTAGGCGAAGCTGAAATAGTTTCACCACTATCGCCGCTGCGCCATCACGCTATCGGAGAACTCTTCTACCTCTTCGGCCCCTCTTGCTGGATCAAGAAGGTAGGAGATCGTTATCGAGCTATACGTGTGCTGAACATGGAGGTGTCGTCCGTTCTGTGCTAGATTGGAAGGACCGCGACTGGATCGCGGGACAGATCGTGATTGGATAGCTGGATGGCTTGCGATTTGGATTGCAAAGACGTTCAACTACATCAACCACGTTTCTTAACGCTTCCCGCTTAGCGATCTACAAGGGTATGTAGATCCTTTGTCCCTCCTGTAGATGCTCATCACCATGGATAGATCTTGCATGTGCGTAGGAATTTTTTGTTTCCCATGCAACGTTCCCCACAGTGGCATCATGAGCTAGGTATATGTGTAGATGAGATCACAAGTAGAACACAAAGAAGTTTTTGGGCGTTGATGCTTAGATTGCTTCCTCCCTTGGTTGTGTTTTTATTCAGCTGTATTGTGGGATGAGGCGGCCTGGACCAACCTTACTCGTACACTTACTAGAGACCGGTTCCATCGACTGACATGTAACTTTGTTGCACAAAGATGGCTGGCGGGTGTCTGTCTCTCCTACTCTAGTTGGATCGGATTCGACAAAGGCGGTCCTTGAGAAGGTTGAATAGCAATTTGTGTATCACCGGTGTGGTTTATGCGTAGGTGAGAATTGTTCTTACTAGATACCCATAGCAGCCACGAAAAACTCGCAACAACAATTAGAGGACGTCTAACTTGTTTTTGCAGGGTATGTTGTGATGTGATATGGCCAATTACATGATGAGATATATGTGATGTATGAGATGATCATGTTTTATATAGAATATCACGACTTGCATGTCGATGAGTACGACAATTGGCAGGAGCCATAGGGTTGTATTTAATTATTTTTGCCATTTTTTTGTACTTTATTGCTATGAGTTAGCAATAGTCGTTGTCGTGGTTTTGTCACAGCATATGTCTGAGGACTTAGGTTCGAGGCCATCGCTAAGGTGATGGACTCAAAGGGGTTGATCAGAACGAAGGACACGGGTTTACCCAGGTTCGGCCCCTCAATAAGAGGTAAAGGCCTACGTCCTGCTTGTGTTGTATTGATTGGAGTATCGATTACAAGGGAGCGGATTCGCTTGACCTAGTTCTCGATTAGTTGGTTTCTGTCTAAGTCGCCGCCCATCCTGGCAAGCCGCCATACAGCCGAGCCTATGTCTTTTGGCCCGGTTCATCAATCTGGATTATGAGCCGCCAGGTATAACCCGGCCCCACTTGGGCGGGTCTTACCATGGGGTTATATCCCCAACATTAGGCCCCAGGTTGATTTGAGCCTGCTCAGGTCAATCTTCAAGCTCACTTGGCGGCGAGTCTTACACTCCATCACCTGAAAGAAAATATGTAACCCGCCATGACGTCATACCGGATATGCCAAAAATATTCCCTGACGTTCACAACGGATCTTCTCATTAACTGTTTGGCCCGAGGATCGAGGTGTCCATCTCGGTCGGTCAACTTTTGTCGCCTTGATTCCCGCGCCCATTTCAACCTTTCGGCCTCTTAAATAGGACCGTGAAGGGTTTCTTCTCATTTCCTTCATTGCCTGCACCTCTTCTTCTTCCTCTCAACACCATCGCCCCCGAGCTCCCTCACTCCGGTGAAGCTCCATCGCCGTCGTCGCCCTAGGCCGCTGCATCAACCTGAACTGACCAAAGCTTTGCCCGCGTCTGCTGCATCACTTCCGGTAAGTCTTTATCCATCCCCTAGATCCGTAGCGTAGTGCGACAAATCCATGGAGTTCTTCAGCCCCGTTTAGGGCGCAAGTTCTTCGTAATGCCAAATGATACATAGCTCGGTAAATCTTGTAGTGTTCACCTTCCTGTTGTGGTAGATCGTACGGAATCACTGATAACATAGCATAGATTTATAGTTGTCGCGTTTTACTGCCTTTGAACCTGCCAATTTTTCCTCAGTTCATCACTAGGTCTGAAATAAATCTGCTTTTCCCCTATCCGTAGATCTGTAACTGTAAATGCAATATGTGGAAACTGTTTTCCACACTTAGTTGTACTTTGCTTCGTTGCTCTGCAAACTTAACTCGACATTAAACTTCCGGCTCTCGCCATAAGCTGCACCGGCGGCTTAGCTTCGTAGTGCTTAGATTCATCAGTCGCCCTTAGATGTCTGTCACTTTCTAACTTGTCGCTCATTGTTACTTTCCATAGTTTTAAGACGCCATTATGCCTCGTGCGTCCTCTTCCTGTAATTGGGTTGGCTCCGCGGTCTCTGAGGAGTTTTTGCAAGATTTCGTAGACGCCCGGACCTTTCCAACCAAAAATGTCATCCATTGGCGGGTTCCGGGCAAGGAGAAGAAACCCATCCCCCAAGAGGGTAGTAGTCATATTTGCGGACCACCTTGCGCGTGGTTTCAGTCTGCCCGGCTCTAAATTTTTCCGAGACGTCCTCCATTTCTTCAAGCTGCATACTCAGGACATTGGGCCCAACTCTGTCTCAAATATGTGCAACTTCCAAATCCTCTACGAAGTTTACTTACAAGAAGAGACGTCAGTTGACCTCTTTCGTGAGTTTTTCTACGTAAACCACCAAACAGAAGTAGCGGCTGGCCCAAGCTTAGAACTCGGCAGCGCCTCCATCCAAAGAAGACGGGATATGACCTTTCCGGCCGTTCGAATGCCAAGCCACCCTAAGGAGTGGAACAGAACTTGGTTTTATTATAAAGATACTTCTCCTGAGGGAGAACGTCCATTGTTGGGTTATCTCCCCACCCGGCTTCGTACCACAATTGAACTCCCTGACCGGATGTCAGCCTCCGAGCAGGCAAAGTATGCTTCGGCTTTCGCCAAAATCAGAGCCCTCATGGCCAATGGTCTGACAGGGATTAACCTGACCTGCTGCTGGATCTCTTGGAGAGTCATGCCTCTGAGCCGGAGAAGCCGTCTCATGTGTGAATATACGGGTGACGCCGATGACCCCCTCTGCTTTAATCCTACCACTTTGTCAGAAGACAACATCGTTGCTGCCATCAAAGGACTTATCTATGAGTCTCAAGAATCTTGCCACACCATTGGATTACCACCATTCTGTGCCGCAAACCCGGCCCCAGATGTAAGGGTGACTCTCAATCTCCTTATTTCCGCATTAGCTATCCATGTATGTTTGTCACCTTTAACTTCTTTTGGCGGCTTTCTCTTTCAGGCTAACTCCAGCTTCTGGAAAAAGAAATACGTCCCTCCTCCAAAGAAGTCTAAGGAAAAGGCCGGTGGCCGAATGAAGAAAACTGTACCTCAAGAGCAACCTGAGGTTGATGATTCAGAGGTAGAACTTGACTCTCTTAACCGTCTTACTATGCACCTTACTGACAGTAATAACTTCACAGGACGAAACAGAGACTAGCCACACCAACGTTCCTGAGGTAATAACTTCATCTAACTCAGAACATCTTCCACCAAAGAAGATACGGCGGGTCATCCGAAAGGTCCCCTTTTCTCATCCTCTCACTTATTTAGACCCCAACTTTCTTTTGAAAAAGCAACATCATCTCTCCCGACACCAGACCTGGAGCGCTGGCTCTAAAGATCTTATGGCCGGGTTGTTCCACTCTCCGGTTCAGCGGAAACGGCTAGATAAGGTACTTGTTTGGCTTGGTTTAATCTTGTTAACCTTGCCTTACAACTTTACTCTGTCTTTATATTGCCTTAACTGCTTTCAGGAATCGCCCCCTTCATCAGGTGACTCTATGGCAACTAAGCTGCCGCCTTTGAAGATCAACCCAGAGTACGTGCTTTCATGCTTGCATCATATCCTTTTTCATCCTTGAACTTTATACAATAACCTTCTGTGCTTTCCAGGGCTCAAGAGAAATGAAGAAAGACCGACGGGTCTACCTCTGCCCCCACTCCCCAAGAGTCGGAGCCTGCCAAGATGGACTCTCCTACAGCACACGTTGATCCCTCTGCTGCCTCCAAGGATGCGCCTGAAGACACTCGTCATTCTGTCGAGCCGGCGGCCTATGAGACGGCAATTGAGAGTCCTCCGAGGACCAACTATAGTCCGCCAAGCCCTTCAACGGCCATTGACGATTCAGTTATTCTGGACGTCATCATTACTGGTACCGGCTTTCAAACTCCTCAACCTCATGTGCTGACAAAGCATACTGAGAAAACTGAAGCTTCTGACAAGCTGGACTTTGAGCTCCCCATGCTAGAGACCTTAACTGCTGATGAACTACACGTTGGTTATCTGAACCGCCTCTCCACAAGCCGAAACATGGAGCTCAAACTTGTTGGCTTAATGAAGAAAAAATATGAGGTACTCCTATTCTCCTTTCCTTATACCCTTATGTAGCCCCCAAGAGCTGGTTTAATATTTGCCAATGGTAAACCGGGTCTTCCAATCCATGTCATAAGTAGATCAATTTAGCCTGTAGCCCCCAAGTATCGGCTGAATATGTATATGGTGAGCCGATACTCAATGTTGATTACTTGATCAATGTAGCCCCCAAGTCCGGGTCAGTATAGAATTAGTGGGCCAGAACTTCTCTGTAGATTTAGTGAAGAGCCACTTGTAGCCCCCAAGAGTCGGCTTAACTTTGTCGAAGATTAGCCGGAACTTTATTGTAGATTGCTTGAAGAGCCATATGTAGCCCCCAAGTGTCGGCTTAACTTGTCGAAGATGAGACGGAACTTTATTGTAGATTGCTTGAAGAACAAATAGACATTAGCCCCCAAGTGTCGAGTATATTTCTTGCAATCTTCTTGAGACTTGCATTATATTCCCTTTGCTATCCATCTGGTGACTTACCTGTATTGCTTTTGTATGTCACATGAAGCTTTAAGTAATGTCGAGTCTGAACTGATCAGCCTAAAGAGCAATCTTGCCTCCCAGCAAGCCGCCCGAAGCAAAGCAGAGGAGAAGTGTCGTCTTGCTGCCAAAGAGCTTACAAAAGCTAAGTCTGAATTTGTTGCTTTGAAAAAGCTACTGAGGCAGAGCAAACTGCTCTGGCCAAACGTGCGGACGATGCTGACAAGCGGCTCATGGTCGTATTCGACGAGCTGCACTCCCTGAAGCGCCATATCTCAAAGATGACGGCTGCTATCTTTGGTAAGTATTAAAAACTCAGCCAATATTCGTACTTAAAACCTGTACTGGCTGCTTATCACTCAAAACTCATCCTTTGTAGGTCAAAGGAGCCGCCGGCTTGGTGCTGACAGCTTGCTGCAGCTGAAAGTCATCTACACTTTGTCAGAACAGTTGTACTGCGGGACCCTTTGCACCATATTGGGGCTATGCTGAACAAAGAAAACATCCCCAAGTTCATCAAAGGAGTGATATGTTGTTAAACCTGCCAAAGCAAATCCAAGAACTCAAAAACTCAACCACCCAGAAGGGAGCCATTGCTGCCATAAGTCGGGCTTTGGCCTTTGCCCCAGAGCTAACTTCTGAAGAGATGATGGATGGTTTTCCGTCCAAGAAGGACGACAGCTCAGACTTCACAAAAGCCGACTATGCTCATTGTATGAAGGCCTCCAGGGTCCTTGCGTTAGGTTGGCGGAAGAAGTGAATTGGTCAACATATCAGGCGGCTTACAATGCTGAGAATAAGCGAGTGCGCGGCCCAACCTTCGAGGCCAGGGATTTAACTCTTGCACGTCGTAAGCATCTCTTTGCCCCTGATATTGACCCGTATCCCTTCTTTGAAGAGGCCAACTTTGAAGCTTTAACCAAATGCAACTGGGATGTGGACAATTTTCAGATCGAGGAGGTCGAAGACCCACCGCAGGATGACCCGCCGTCCAGCTGATGAAATTGATACTGCCATGGTTTAACCCGGCTTCTTGACCTGCCGACATTTTGAGCGGTGTAAAAAACTTTAAGAGTTGCTTTTTGAGCTCTCAGTGGAGGGTGTTGTAATCAGCCTTCAGGAAAAATCTTGTCTTGCTTGAACTGTGCCATCGTGCACATAGGAAAACCGCACGGCTTAATATATTATGTCTGCCTTGTGCTTCAATTCATACCAGATGTCATGGTGGCTCATCTTAAGAAAGCCGCTTGTAGGAGCAGAATATTTTCCGCACTATTGTGACGGTGGCTTAAGATAGCACAAACCGGAATGTTAAATCTTTCCTGATTTGCTTGTTCAATAACTCATGTGACGGTTCTTCTGGGTGGACTCGCTACTTAAAACTCCTTATCAGTACAGGGTCTCTATCGAGATTGGCCGTCAATTTCTTTGAACGACTCAGGGTCTCTAAGCGAGATTAACTAATAGGAAGTGTAACGTCCAAGAAAGAGACGCGACAGGGCATGAGTACCCTGGTAGCCCATAAACTGCCTCTCACGTGACATAAATCTGTCGTTTTAACCTTAAACAATGCAGGGTCTTTAAAAGATTAAATGTCTAAGAGTACGAAACGAGCCACATAGCGGAGAGTCGGTAGTAGACGAGAGAGTTTATCCTCGCTTTTCGTAAGCCGGCCCTCACATAACAAGAACAGCCGGTTTAACCTTAAACAGTACAGGGTCTCTTCAAGATTGGCCGTCAACCTCGTTGGACCAGCTCAGGGTCTTCAGGCGAGATTAATTGGTAAGAGTTTGGCATGTCACATAGCGGAGCAGCATCAGCTTACAGGCAGGTTTAACTCGAGCTTGCGGTGGCTTAAGAGTCGATCAAGAGGGTATGTAAGCTAAACCCGATGGGTTGGAAGCCCCCAAATGACCTTGTTGACGGAGTCAACTTTTTGGGTATATAACCCGTCTGACTTTGGCTTAAAAGCCGATCAATAGGGTCTGATAAGCTAAACCCGATGGGTTGGAAGCCCCCTAGATGATCTGTTGATGGAGTCAACTTTTTGGGTGTATAACCCGCCTGACTTTGGCTTAAGAGCCGATCAATAGGGTCTGATAAGCTAAACCCGGTGGGTTGGAAGCCCCTTAGATGATCTGTTGACGGGGTCAACTTTTTGGGCATATAACCCGCCTGACTTTGGCTTAAAAGCCGATCAATAGGGTCTGATAAGCTAAACCCGGTGGGTAGGAAGCCCCCTAGATGACCTTGTTGCGCAAACTGAGATACACGAAACGGCAGAGGCCCCGGCTTGGAGGGATGCCAACTTTATTCATATATATATGATATGTACAATGATGGTGTACAATGTCAAGTCTTGACGACTCAAGTATAGTAAGGCCGCAGATGAGCTATGTTCCACGGCCGGCGGGTCTCCTACCCAGAAGTGCTTGATTCATCTCGTATGTCAATGAGGTAATATGACCCGTTGTTGAGATTCCTGCTGACCACGAAAGGTCCTTCCCATGGAGGGGATAACTTGTGTGCATCTGTCTAATCTTGAATCAACCGCAACACTAAGTCGCCTTCTTGAAACGTCTGGGTCTTAACTCTGCGGCTATGATAATGGCGCAGGTCTTGCTGATAAATCTTCGATTGAGTCGCCGCCAGATCACGTTTTTCCTCCAAGGCATCCAACGCGTCTTGACGTGCTGTTTCATTATCTGCCTCAACGTAAGCCGCCACCCGTGGAGAGTCATGACGTATATCACTTGGCAATATGGCTTCTGCGCCATAGACCATGAAGAAAGTTGTATAGCCTATTGATCTGTTGGGAGTAGTTCTGATAATCCATAAGATGGATGGCAACTCCTCTACCCAACAAGCTGGCGTCCGCTGCAAGGGAACCATAAGCCGGGGTTTGATACCTCTCAAGATCTCTTGGTTAGCACGATCTGCCTGACCATTTGACTGTGGATGAGCGACCGTAGAAACATCAAGTCGGATGTGCTCACTTTCACAGAATATTTGCATAGCCCCCTTGGATAAGTTCATACCATTATCTGTGATGATACTATGAGGTAACCAAAGCGGTAGATCAACTTTTTAACAAACTGAACCGCCGTAGCCGCGTCACACTTGCCGACCGGCTCGGCCTCTACCCACTTGGTAAACTTGTCCACTGCAAACCAAGAGGTGGGTCTTTTTGTCCTTGGATCTCTTGAAAGGCCCGACCATATCAAGCCCCCAGACCGCAAACGGCCAGGTGATTGGAATCATACGCAACTCCTGAGCCGGGACGTGAGCACGCCGGCTAAACTTCTGACATCCATCGCACTTGCGAACCAAGTCTTCCGCATCCTTATGAGCCGTCAGCCAGAACAAACCATGTCGAAAAGCCTTGGCCACCAGAGATTTTGAGCCGGCGTGATGACCACAATCGCCAGCGTGAATTTCAGTCAAAATTTCTTTGCCTTCCTCAGGTGAGACGCAACGTTGAAAGACACCGGTAACACTGCACTTATGCAACTCCCCATTGATGATTGTCATATACTTAGACCGCCTGATGATCTGCCTCGCCAAGTTTTCATCCTCAGGTAACACGTCGCGAGTCAAGTACGCTAGGTAAGGCACAGTCCAGTCAGGAATAGCATGCAGAGCTGCCACGAGCTGCCCCTCCGGGTCAGGTATAGCCAAGTATACCTCTGAAGGTAACTGAAGTGAAGGGTGATGTAGTACATCTAAGAAAACGTTAGGCGGTACCGGCTTATGCTGAGAGCCCAACCTTGTTCTTGCAATGATCAACATGATCCACTTGATAACCCATGAAATGACCAGCAATGACATCCACTCCTGATGATAAGCCGCCATCTGCGGGTCCTTGGAATCCCAAGTGCTTGAAACTTGTTGGGCTACGAGGTCTGAGTCGCCGAGACATCTAACTCGGCTCAGGTTCATCTCCTTAGCCACCCGGAGGCCATGAAGCAGAGCTTCATACTCAGCTGTATTGTTAGTACAAGGAAACATCAACCTTAGCACATAACATAACTTGTCACCTTTAGGGGAAGTTAAGACAACCCCTGCCCCTGATCGTTCCAGTTGCCTGGATCCATCAAAATGGATTGTACAATATGTATTATCCGGCTTTTCCTCAGGCGTTTGACACTCCGTCTAGTCATTTATGAAATCCACCAAGGCTTGAGACTTGACCGCCGTGCGAGGCACGTATTTTGGATTAAGAGGTCCAAGCTCCAATGCCCACTTAGCAATCCTGTCGGTGGCTTCTCTGTTTTGAATTATGTCCCCAATGGGGCAGAGCTAACCACTGTGATCTGGTGCCCCAGGAAGTAATGCTTCAGCTTATGATTGGCCGTGAATACCCCATATACCAGCTTCTGCCAATGTGGGTACCTCTGCTTGGATTCTGCTAGGACTGCACTGATGTAATAAACCGGCCTCTGAACCGGATATTCCTTTCCTGCCTCCTTATGCTCAACGACGATCGCGGCGTTGACTGCCCTATTATTAGCCGCCACGTACAAGAGCAAAGGTTCCTTCTCAGCCGGAGCAGCTAAGATCGGCGGCTCAGTAAGTTGCTTCTTAAGCGCTTCAAAAGCCTCACCCGCCGCCATACTCCAGACAAAGTTGTCTGTCTTCTTCATCATCTGATATAAAGGGATAGCCTTCTCACCAAGGCGGCTTATGAAACGGCTTAATGCAGCGATCCGTCCCGCCAGGCGCTGAACATCATTGATGCATGCCAGCTCAGACAGGGAAGTGATAGTTTTGATTTTATCTAGATTAGCTTCAATGCAATGCTCGGAGACTAGAAACCCCAAGAGCCTGCCTACAGGAACGCCAAAAACACACTTAGCCGGGTTAAGCATCATCTTGTGGACCCGTAAGTTGTTGAAAGTTTCCTTTAGGTCGTCAAGTAGAGTCTCCTTCTTCCTTGACTTGATCACAATATCATCCACATATGCATGAACATTACATCCAATTTGACTGTGAAGACAGTTCTGCACACAACGCTGATAAGTCGCCTGGGCACTCTTGAGCCCAAAAGTCATAGACACATAGCAGAAAGCACCAAAAGGCGTGATGAAAGTCGTCTTCTCTTGGTCCTTCACTGCCATCTTGATCCGATGATAACCAGAATAAGCATCCAGGAAGCATAAGCTCTCACAACATGTCGTTGCATCAATAATTTGGTCAATACGGGGGAGAGAAAACGGGCCAACCGGACAGGCCTTGTTAAGATCCGTGTAATCCACACACATACGCCACGTGCCGTTCTTCTTAAGAACTAGCACCGGGTTAGCAAGCCAATCTTGGTGGAACATTTCAACGATGAAACCCGCCGCCAGGAGCCGGGCCACCTCTTCCCCAATGGCCTTGCGCCTCTCTTCATTAAACCGCCGAAGGAACTGCTTGACCGGCTTAAATTTAGGATCCACACTAAGGTGGTGCTCAGCGAACTCTCTCGATACACCCGGCATGTCGGAAGGCTTCCATGCAAAGATGTCCCGATTCTCACGGATGAATTCGATGAGCGTGCTTTCCTATTTGGGATCCATATTAGCCCCAATGGTGAACTGTTGCGATGAGTCGCCCGGAGTGAAATCCACCAATTTGGTATCATCCGCCAAAAACTTGAGGGGCGGCTCAGCTTCTATGGTGGGCTTCTTGAGCGGAGTCATGTCCTCCGGGTCAACATTTTCCTTATAAAACTTGAGCTCTGCTTCAGCGCAACTCGACTCTGCATAAGCTGCGTCTCCTTCCTCACACTTAATAGTTGTCTTACGATCACCATGCACTGTAATTGTCCCGTTCAAACCGGGCATCTTGAGTTGTAAGTAGATATAGCAAGGCCTCGCCATGAATTTGGCATAAGCCGGACGTCGAAACAGGGCATGGTATGGACTTTTGATCTTGACCACCTCAAAACACAAGGTCTCCACCCTGTAGTTGTATTCATCACCAAAGGCGACTTCCAAAGAGATCTTACCCACTGGATAAGCCGACTTGCCAGGCACCACACCATGAAAGACTGTCGAGGAAGGCCTAAGATCCTTATCAAGCAACTTCATCTGGCGGAAAGTGTCATAGTATAGAATATTAATGCTGCTGCCACCATCCATAAGCACCTTAGTAAACATGTATCCTCCCACTTGGGGGCCAACTACCAAAGCCAGCCGCCTCGGGTCATCAACATGCAGCGGGTGATCCTCTCTGCTCCAAGTTATGTCGTACTCAGACCACTTCAAGTATTGCGGGAGAGCCGGTGTGATCGCATTAACCGCCCGCTTGCGCAACTTCTGATCTCGCCTGTCCAGGCTGGTTGTAAAAATGTGGTATTGATCCGAGCTAAGCTGCTTCGGATTACTCTAATACCCAGACTGGTTACTCTGCTGCTGATTATTGCCACCGGATTGTTGATGATGCCCCCTTGGTTGTTCTGACCTTGATAGCCAGATCTTGAGCCACCTGCGCCAGGTCCAGTTCCTGAGCCGCCTAGACCTGAGCCACCTGGCGGGATGCCACCATTATTGTGATGCTGCCGCAAGCTGTAATCCCAAAACTGTCGCATAATGTGGTAATTCCTCCACGTGTGACTCGCCACCCTATTGGGCCGGCTGTGCTCCGGACAAGGCTTATTGAGCATCTCCTCCAAGTTGAAGGTTTTTTTACTCTTATTAAAGCGTTGTCTGAAATTCCCGTTTCCCTTAGCACGATTGTTCCCGGCGCTGGTGTTCGCCACCAATTCTGACCCGCCTTCTAAATTCTTCCTCTTGCCATGGTTGCCATTGCCTGCCGCACCCTTGCCATTGTTATTCTTCTTACCCTGACTAGGCTTATCCTCATCAGATCATGGATCCTTCATATTGTTAGAGTCGGCATACTTCGTGAGAGTTTTTTAGCTCACTCGCCATCCGCTGGCAGTTTCGGGCTTAATACCGATATTTTAGCAACAAATCTAATAAATCTAACTGTAGTGGTTGGTGTTTTGATTTTTTTTGGAAAGGGAGTGTGTGCGAGTTGTCTATTTCAAGAATAGATTGGATCTATCCGGCTGCACTTTATAATATTTTTTAGTATTTTTCGGATAAATAAGAAAAGGGTGCACGATCTCGATGAATTACTTCTGAATAAATTCAGAAATCATATGGAAGAACCATAGCATTTCGCGACTCATTGGTAAATCAACTTTGATTCTCTATAAACCAAGAATGTGATACTATTAACCCCCATGTCTTGACACGAGCGCTTGAGCCGGTCAAGCTTCTGGTTCAGAGGCGTAAAGTGGCAATTCTTCTCTAGAATTAAAAGTGCTTGAGCCACCGTAATTTGTTCAGACAAGTGAATGATAGTTGAGACCCGCGGACCCAATGATGAGCTGACTCATCCTCCTGTTGCACACAATGATCCAAATCCACAATTTTCATGGGCTGCTTGCACGTTCCTTGGAAATTTTTGATGAACTTTGCTTTTAACTCGGCCCAGGAATTGATGGTGTTGGGCGGCATGCCCTTCAACCACGTGCGAGCCGGACCTTCTAACATCATGATAAAATACTTGGCACATACTGTGTCGTTGACGTCTAACATCTCCATTGCCAGCTCATGGCTTTCAATCCACACCTCCGGAGGCAGGTCAACAGTGTAATTTGGGACCTTGCGAGGGCCCTTGAAATCTTTTGGCAGACGCTCGTTCCGCAAAGTCAGCAGTAAACATGGCACTCCCATGGCCCTGGTAGTTACTCCTGCTCCTACCGAGATGGAAGGTGTAGGTTCTTGATGAGCCGCCGCCACCGCAAGAGCCGCCGCCTCTCACTGTGCTCTCGCTCGGTCCACCAGCGCCTGAGCATCCAGAACCGCTTGATCATCTCGTGGCGGGTCTCGGTGCTGATCACTGCTGGAGACCGCCGGCGACTCATAACGCCGGCTGAAGCTATGGCTGGGGATGGGGGTTGAATGCACGCGACTCCGGCTGTAGGTGTACTTCTCCTGCTGAGCCATCACCGTCAGCAGGTATCCAATAGCGTTTCGCACCTCTTCTGCGAAAGGCGCCTCATCCGAGATAGGGATCGTTCTAAGCTGGGTTGCTACCGCCACCATGTTCTTCGCCGGGTTTGAGTAATGACCTGCCGGCGTTGGGAAAGCCATTGGTGAGGTCTAGTTCCGTCGGGGTAGGTTAAGCTACTGCGGAGCCGCCGACCAACTTCCAGGTGCTTCCACTGTTCATCCCGTTCCCGGCGTGTTGAAAAGATTTCTGGCCTCATATTGTTCCGACAAGCGGGACTGATGCCTCATCCACTGAACCACCGCTACGGATTGTTGCTCCAGCTCAAGGCGAAAAGCGTTCGTCCTAAGGCGCTCTGCCTCCGCATCCATCTAAGCCTTCAGCATGTTGATCCCTTGTTGGACTTTAGTCATCTGGTCCTTTAGCCTTGCGATCTCTGCGTTCCGGGCGGCTTGATTATCTGCCGTGACCTCAATTGCCCTCAGGGGTGTAAGCTCATTCATCAGATCCAGAAGAATTTGAGCCGACGGCGGGTCGGCCCCCGACCCAGCTACCCCGGCAGCTGTATTGCTTGGGCCCGGTGTTGAACCCGCCATGAAGACGGCCGCATGCATCGACGGCCCATGGTCCTCCGACTCATGATACTCTGACTCGGGGTAAAGCTCGTCGTAGCCCCCGAGCCTGCCATCGTGAAGCTGGTAGATTGATTTCGTCTCTCTGCTCGAAGATCCATCCTCCAAACAGACGAGAGTTTCCTGCGACATGGAACCCTCGAGATCCATGCCCTGCGTGAAACCGACGAAAACATGCTTCCCGCCCGGGTTAGCACAGGGGGGTCGCATGTGTCGGGTGGGTTGCATGCGCCGAGCCGGCTCGATGATGTTGGTGCAGACGTCTGGCCCGGGTTCAGATCCGCCGATCTTGCCGGTGAAGACGTGGATTCCGCCGAAGGGGATACAGAAACTATCGTGGATTTGTCACGGCAAATGTCCGGGTGAACGGACTTAGGTTCGGGGCGAAGACGCAACTACGTGGCGGCTTGAAGGGGTTGATCGGAATCGAGAGACACAGAGTTTACCCAGGTTCGGCCCCTCCGATGGAGGTAAAAGCCTACGTCCTGCTTGTCTGGTATTGATGATGAAGAAGATCTCTCGGTTACAGGGGTGTTGTTTGCTACCTCTAATCATGAGAGCCTCTAATGTGTCTATCTCTAATCTCTTGTGTTGTCTAAACTTGTGGACTTGTGAATCTGTCCCTCTAGGGGTGCTCTACCCCTCCTTATATAAGTGGAGAGGGTAGGTTTACAAATAGAGTCCTACTAGGAGTAGGATTAGGACTAGTCTCTTTACAATCCTATTCCGGGTCTTGTTTCTCTTGTAAGGAAATCCTTTCTCCTTTAGGCCTTCTCTTGTGAGCCGCCTGGCGCCGGCTCACACACCGGGTCTTGGGCCTGGTCGTCCTGTGACCCGCCTGCCGGGTCATTAATAAAATGTCATGTCTTGACCGGGTCTCTTGTGAGTCGCCAGGCCGGGTCATATCGCGGGGTATATCCCCGACATTAGCCCCCAGGTTAGCTTGAATTTATTCATGCTAAGCTCCGGAAATAAGAGTAAAAAATATGTTAAGTGGCCGGCTTGCTCCTTTGGTCGGCTTATAAAATGGCTCCTCAGAAATCCGGGTCTTTTCTGCATATGAACGAGTCGTCTGGATAATCATCTTTCTTTTCAATGTCCTTTGAAAAATATTGAGAATAGAACACCCATATGCCATTGAGTTGGCTTCCAATACTCTTGGCGGGTCATCTCCAGCGGGTCATAATCATTGATGATGTCGGGTCATTATCGTTGGTGACGCCGAGTCAAATAACTAGAATCCAGTTGACTTGATAAAAATATTGGGATGAAAATCCATCTGATGTAAAACCGGTCTTCCATTATTGTGAAGCAGGGCAGTTTATATAAACTCTGGCGGGTTATGATCTTTTGATAACACCGGGTCATGAATGTTGGCGATGTCGGGTCTAACAACTGAACTCCATAATTAACATCTTGAAAATTCTCCTCAAAGTTTTTGATATTTCCATATTACCTGTAGCCCCCAAGCTCTGAGATTATCCATGATAACTTGGTGCTTTGCAATAATATTTTGGAATGTGTAGCCCCCAAGTGCCGGGTTGTCCTGCCTGCAGCAACCTGGGACTTATAACTGTCTTATACCTTATGAAACTTCAGCAGGTGTAGCCCTCAAGGGCCGGCTCATCAGTATGTGATGGGTCGGGTCTTCAATTTGAACCATATAATCTGTTTGAACAGCTGAATACTGTAGCCCCCAAGTGCCGGGTCGCACGCCTGCGGCGACTTGGGACTTTAGAAAATTTGATCTGAGTGGTGTAGCCCCCAAGTGCCGGGTTAGTAAGAATTACTGGGCTGGGACTTAAAATAATAGAAAGGACGGCTCATCTCTTTGAGATAACATGTTCTTGTTGATGATGTAATGATTTGAAAACCGGCTTGCATTAGCCCCCAAGTGACGTGGTGCGTACTTGCAGCGACATGGGACTTGCATAATTGATACAAACTGGGCTTGAATAGTGTAGCCCCCACGGGCCAGGTCGTCTGTGTGCGGCGACTTGGGACTATGTAATATGACTCACCACAATTTGTTGAATGAATCGTTGACCGTGGTTGTAATATAACCCGGAATGAATATCCTGGAATAATTCCTTTGTCTTTGACATGAAATCCCTGCTCGTGATTGCGATGCAACCCGACAAATATATATTGGAGAAATCCATGAGTGTTATAGGTTACTACAGAGCACAATTGAAAAAATCCGAGAACCGGTCAATTAGATGACATGGCATTATATCTGATAGGGCGGCTCTTGAAAAATAATGAATTCTCCGAGCTGGCTTAAAAAACCCAATCATTTAGTACCGATTATGATAAACCATGAAGATCCAGCCAGGTTGGCTATTAAAGATCCATTTGCTCTTGCAGAATACTTAATGGCGATTCATCTTAAGAGATAATACCTGCAAAAATAAACAAGACAAAATATATTTTGCATTGTTGTGAGGGAAACTTGAAGAAGCACAACCCGGAGATGTTATATCTTTCATAACATTGCTCCTTCTTTCATAATCTTGCTCTGACCTGGCTTGATAAGCCGGCATGTCATGTGAATATGATGCAATGTATGATGCAATGTTGACTTGTCAACATTTTTGGCTTAAGAGCCGGCTGTTAGGGTTAGATAAGCTACACCCGGAGGGTGGGAAGCCCCCTTCGACAACCAAGTTGACTTGTCAACTTTTTTTGGCTTAAGAGCCAGCTGTTAGGGTTAGATAAGCTACACCCGGAGGTGGGAAGCCCCCTTCGACAGCTATGTTGACTTGTCAACATTTTTTGGCTTAAGAGCCGGTTGTTAGGGTTAGATAAGCTACACCCGGAGGGTGGGAAGCCCCCTTCGACAACCAAGTTGACTTGTCAACTTTTTTGGCTTAAGAGCCGGCTATTAGGGTTAGATAAGCTACACCCGGAGGTGGGAAGCCCCCTTCGACGACCAAGTTGACTTGTCAACTTTTTTGGCTTAAGAGCCGACTGTTAGGGTTAGATAAGCTACACCCGGTGGGTGGGAAGCCCCCTTCGACAACCAAGTTGACTTGTCAACTTTCTTGCACCATCTTGTAAGTTGCCATCTTGTAAACCGCCATCTTGTATGAAGAAACGACAGAAGCTCCAAGTGACTTTATGATGATCTAATAAATCCGGGCACCCATGTTTGAATGATGCATCACGGCGGTTTGTCTTCTTGGGCAACTTTTTTAATCTTCCACTAATAATGTAATAGCCCCGAAGATTGGGTTAACTTTTCTTGCAATGACCCGGGGTTCTTGTTGAGAAAGTGATCAAATGCGTCGAGCTATGTCTATAGCCCCCGAGTCTTAAGTTGACTCGAAGAGGCGGCTTGAGAGTCTCCATCGAAGGTTTGAAGGTTGATCATGGCAGGTTTATAGATGATCCTGTATGAATTGTTTCAATAATCCGGTCGATGGTTCATCCCGGCTAGTTGTTGAAGTTTACCAAACTCTAGTGGCGGCGACTTGCGCGCCTGTCCAATTGGGCGGCTCGTATAGATGAGCAGTGCACCGATATGTTCATGTAGATCAGACTGCGGGTGGTGTCTTGCACGTCTCTGTTGGGAGGCTCGTACAGGCGAGCACCGCACCGATATGTCAATGTAGATTGGCCCACCAGGTGGCGATTTAGAACCGTCTGTTGGGTGGCTCGTACTGGTAAATTCACCCCTTGACGTGTTGATGTAGCCTGGATCGCGGGGCGGTGTCTTATGAATGTCCATTGGGTGGCTTGTACAGGCGGCCACGACACCGTCTTGTTGAGTTGAATGCGAGAGTTGTCCGGCGACTTGACATGAACGCGAGAGTCGGCCGCGGCGTTGTAAGCCGTCTTGGTCGCGTGTACATGAGAGTTGGCCACGACGTCGGAAACCCGTGTAGTGCGACACGGACGAACACCGGTCCATACTGATGTTGGTGTGCCTCCATCTCCGTTGTGTGGTACCACTTCGGTAATGAATAATTGCCCTGCGTAAACAATATCACTGGACAGAGTAATTGTTTTTCGGGAAAAATTGAAAATATACCAAGATACCAGACGAATTTCACCTAGTATGTTTTGTCGGAATTCTCCGTCGCGGGGTTGATGATGACGGAAGTGCACTCCGATTAATTTTTGAGCTGACCTGTCCCCCCTTTTTTTATCCCCACCAGCCTCTATCTTTTTTTAATATATATATCTGAGACCACCAGCATGAATGAGGTGAGGGGCGAGGTCAACTGGCTCAGACCATAACATCACAACACCGCGATGTGGTAGTTGCGAAGGAGATGAGGAAGGCGGAACGGGGCAAGCCGGCATGCATGTGGGAGTCGGCCGAAGCGATGCTGTGAGTCAGTTGGGCATGGGGGAGGAGGCCTTGATAGGCAGGCGGAGCAAGACCGAGGCGGCCACGACACGTCTGGCGGGGCGTATCCGAGGCGGCCATGGCGGCTCAAGCGAAGCCAGGCTCAAACGAAGCAGGTAGCAGAGCGGAGGCTGGCGCTGCGGCTCGCGGAGGTGGGGAGTGCAGTAATGGCAGGCTAGCTCGGGTCAGGTCACGGCGGAGCCGGTGGTTGTGGGCAGGCGAGGCCGCAGCAGAGGGGTGGCGGTTCGAGCTGCAACGGCGGCTCAAAGCCAGCTCGAAAGTGCGGCGGCGGGAGCAGGGTGCGGCATGCGGTCACGGCGGGTGGAGGCACGGACGTGGGCCGACGGCGACGCAGGCGGTGCCCGATGTGCGACCACTGCGGGTGGTGCAGCCAGGGTAGAGAGGTGAACCACGGTGGCGCGGCGGTCAGCAACGGGTCGGAGCTCACAGACGAGCAGGGGTGCAGAGTAGATGCAGGGTCCCGGGGCGGGCCATGGCAGAAGCAGATAGGCGAAGATGAATACGCGGGCAGAGGCGAATCTGACTACGCGGGCGGAGGCGGCGGTAGGAAGCCGACTCGGCTGCGAGGCACTGGTGGAGTCTTTGCGCATGTCCGCTTCCGGGATGCGGACGCCTCCTCGCGAGTTAATTCTTTTGGTAGTTGTACCATCGTGCACTAGTAGTATTTTTTATCTCCCAAGATGTATATGCTCCACGGTGCTTCAACTTTTGTGTAGACTGCGAGTAGCACTACTACTTGTCCGATTCGAAGCTTCCTTCTGTGATTGATCTGTCTAGACTTTTCTTCATCCGGCGTGAATTTCTCAATCCTCCGGGGAGATCCTTGGGGGAGATCCCTCCAAAAACTGGTGCACGGCGGCTCGAGGCGCGTTGGAAACAAGCGCCATGGCGGCTTATAGCTAAGGTTGAGTCGGAGACGGGTGATGGCTCTTTTATCTTTAACTGATGAATTTGAAGCTGATGAATATTCTACCACACTGGCTGTTGCAGATCCGGCGGGTTATAGGCTTCTCGATCCCTAGGAGGGATCCCTTCAAGAACACAACACCACCATGCGCTGGCCCCATAGTGGGCACCAACTGTCGTGGATTTGTCACGGCAAATGTCCGGGTGAACGGACTTAGGTTCGGGGTGAAGACGCAACTACGTGGTGGCTTGAAGGGGTTGATCGGAATCGAGAGACACGGAGTTTACCCAGGTTTGGCCCCTCCGATGGAGGTAAAAGCCTACGTCCTGCTTGTGTGGTATTGATGATGAAGAAGATCTCTCGGTTACAAGGGTGATATTTGCTACCTATAATCATGAGAGCCTCTAATGTGTCTATCTCTAATCTCTTGTGTTGTCTAAACTTACGGACTTGTGAATTTTTCCCTCTAGGGGTGCTCTACCCCTCGTTATATAAGTGGAGAGGGTAGGTTTACAAATAGAGTCCTACTAGGAGTAGGATTAGGACTAGTCTCTTTAGAATCCTATTCCGGGTCTTGTTTCTCTTGTAAGGAAATCCTTTCTCCTTTAGGCCTTCTCTTGTGAGCCGCCTGGCGCCGTCTCACACGTCGGGTCTTGGGCCTGGTCGTCCTATGATCCGCCTGCTGGGTCATTAATAAAATGTCATGTCTTGATCGGGTCTCTTGTGAGTCGTCAGGCCGGGTCATACCGCGGGGTATATCCCTGACAGAAACCATACTCAATAGAGTCGGTCTCGGGGCCCCAGCCGACATCGTCGATGTAGAGCCGGCCACGGCGACTCTTGTTCATCCTGCCAACAACATACCCTTCAATCCCTGGGAGAGAGTCCTTTGAGAACTCAACACCACCGAGCGCTAGCCCCATGGTGGGTGCCAACTGTCGTGGTTTTGTCATGGCAGATGTCCGAGGACTTAGGTTCGAGGCCATCGCTAAGGTGATGGACTCAAAGGGGTTGATCGGAACGAAGGACACGGGTTTACCCAAGTTCGGCCCCTCAAGAAGAGGTAAAGGCCTACATCCTGCTTGTGTTGTATTGATTGGAGTATCGATTGCAAGGGAGCGGATTCGCTTGACCTAGTTCTCGATTAGTTGGTTTCTGTCTAAGTCGCCCCGGGTCTCGCCTTTATATAGGAGGTCAAGACCACGGGTTACACAAGTCTTATACCGACTCTTACATAGTATCTGACTCTATCTCTACTGTTTGTCTTGCCATCTTGGGCAAGCCGTCTCCGAGCGGCTTCATCGCCCAAGTCTTCCTACCTTTCTCCCTTCTAGGCCTTCATCTTGGCCCATCCTGGCAAGCTGCCATATAGTTGGGCCTACGTCTTTTGGCCTGGTTCATCAATCTGGATTATGAGCCGCCAGGTATAACCCGGCCCCACCTAGGCGGGTCTTACCACAAGGTTATATCCCCAACATTCGTGGAAGCAACAGTCGGCATGGCAACCCCGATGGTGACACGTTGATGGAGATCAAGATGATGGAGATCATGGTGTCATGCCGGTGACGATGGAGATCATGTCGGTGCTTTGAAGATGGAGATCAAAAGCACAAGTTCATGGCCATATCATCTCACTTATGATTTGCATGTGATGTTAATCCTTTTATGCATCTTATTTTGCTTAGGATGACGGTAGCATTATAAGGTGACCCCTCACTAAAGTTTCAAGATAAAATTGTGTTCTCCCCAAGTGTGCACCGTTGTGAAAGTTCGTCGTGTCGAGACACCATGTGATGATCGGGTGTGATAGACTCTACGTTCACATACAACGGGTGCAAGCCAGTGTTGCACATGTAGAACACTCTGGTTAGACTTGATGAGCCTAGCATGTACAGACATGGCCTCGGAATACAAGAGACCGAAAGGTCGAACATGAGTCATATAGTAGATATGATCAACATGAAGATGTTCACCATTGAAACCACCTCAACTCATGTGATGATCGGACTTGAGTTGGTGGATTTGGATCATGTGACACTCGAATGACCAGAGGGATCTCAATTTGAGTGTTTTTTTAAGTAATATGATTAGCTAAACTCATTATCATGAACATAGTCAAAATGCCTTTGCAAATTATGTTGTAGATTACTAGCTCATGTTGTAGCTCCCTTGAATTTTTTATATGTTCCTAGAGAAATAGAGTTGAAAGATGATGGTAGCAATAATGCGGACTGGGTCCGTGATCTGAGGATTGTCCTCATTGCTGCACAAAAGGCTTATGTCCTTAATGCATCGCTCGGTGCGCCACCCCCTCAAGCGGCGTCTATAGATGTTGTAAACATCTGATAGGCACGTTCTGATGACTACGTGATGGTTTAGTGCATCATACATTACATCTTAGAATTGAGTCTCCAAATTGTTTTGAACGTCATGGAACATATGAGACGTTCTAAGAGCTGAAATTGGGATCTCAGGCTCGTGCCCGTGTTGAGAGGTATGAGACCTCCAACAAGATTCTTTGCCTGCAAGATGAAGGAGGATAGCTCAATCGGTGAGCATGTGCTCAGATTGTCTGGGTACTACAATCACTTGAATCGAGTGGGAGTTGATCTTCTAGATAAGATAGTGATTGATAGTTCTCCAAGTCACTGTCACTAAGCTGCTAGAGCTTCGTGATGAACTATGAAATACCAGGGATGGAAATAATGATTCCTAAGCTATTCGTGATGTTTGACACTGCGAAGGTAGAAATCAAGAAGGAGCATCAAGTGTTGATGGTTAGTGAAACCACTAGTTTCGAGAAGGGCAAGGGTTAGGAGGGAAACTTTATGGATGGCAAGTCAGTTGCTGCTCTAGTGAAGAAACCCAAGGTTGAACCCAAACCCGAGACTAAGTGCTTCTATTATGAGGGAAACGGTCGCTGAAGAGGAACAACCCTAGATACTTGGTAGATAAGAAGGCTGGCAACGTTGATAGAAGTATATTTGATATACGTGTTATTTATGTGTACCTTGCTAGAACTCCTAGTAGCACCTGGGTATTAGATACCGGTTCGATTGCTAAACGTTAGTAACTCAAAGTAAAAGCTATGGAATAAACGGAGACTAGCTAAGGGGGAGGTGATGATGTGTGTTGGAAGTGTTTTCCAAGGTTGATGTTATCACCATCGCACTCTCTCTCTACCCTCGGAGTTAGTAACGAACCTAAAGAAATGTTATTTGGTGTTTGCGTTGAGCATGAACGTGATTAGATCATGTTTATTGCAATACCGTTATTCATTTAAGTTAGAGAATAATGGTTATTCTGTTTACATGACTAATACCTTCAATGGTCATGCACCCAATGAGAATTGTTTATTGAATCTTGATCGTAGTAATACACATGTTCATAACATTGATGCCAAAAGATGCAAAGTTAATAATGATAGTACCAGATACTTGTGGCACTGCCGCTAAATGTCATATTCGTTTAATGCGAATGAAGAAACTTGATGCTGATGGATCTTTGGATCATTCGATTTCGAATCGGTTGAGACATGCGGACCATGCCTCGTGGGCAAGATGACTAAGACCCCATTTTCAATATGATGGAGCGGGGCAAGTAACTTATTGGAAAAGATACATGTTGATGTATGCGGTCCAATGAGTGTTGTCGCTTCCGGTGGATATCATTATTTTCTTACCTTCGCTGATGATTTGAGTAGATATGGGTATATCTACTTAATGAAACACAAGTCTGAGATGTTTGAAAAGTTCAAGAAAAATCAGAGTGAACTTTGAGATCATCGTGACAAGAAGATAAAATGTCTACGATATGATTGTGGAGGAGAATGTCTAAGTTACGAGTTTGCTATACAACTTAAGACAATGTGAAATTCGTTTCACAGCTCACACCACCTAGAACACCATAGTATGATGGTGTGTCCGAACGTCGTAGTCGTTCTCTATTGGATATGGTGCGAACTATGATGTCTATTATCGATTTGCCACTATCGTTTTTTGGTTACGCATTAGAGACAACTACATTCACTTTAAAAGGGGCACCATCTAAATCCGTTGAGATGACACCGTATGAATTTTGGTTTGGCAGAAACCTAAGTTGTCATTTCTTAATGTTTGGGTCTGCGACGCTTATGTGAAAAAGGGTTTTCACCTAATGAGCTCGAACCCAAAGCGGACAAATGCATCTTCATAGAATACCCTAACGTAACAGCTGCGTAAACCTTCTATCTTAGATCCAATCACAAAGTGTTTGTTGCTAAAATGGGTCCTTTCTCGAGAAAGAGTTTCTCTCGAAAGAATTGAGTGGGAGGAAGATAGAACTTGATGAGGTTGTTAAACCTTTGTTTCAACCAGAGAGTAGCGCGTCACAGAAAGATGTTTCTATGGAGCCTATGTCAGTTGAAGAGGAAGTTAATGATGATGATCATGAAGCTTCGGGTCAAGTTACTATCAAACCTCGTAGGTCGACAAGGATGCGTACTGCTCCTGAGTGGTACGGCGACCCTATCTTAGAGGTCATGTCGTTGGACAACGAGGAACCTACGAACTATGGAGAAGCGATGATGGGCCCGGATTCCAACAAATGGTTAGAGGCCATGAAATCCTAGAAAGGATCCATGTATGAAAACCAAGTATGGACTTTGGTAGACTTTCCCATTGAACGGCAGGTCATTGAGTACAAATGGACCTTTAAGATGAAGGCATACGCTAATGGTGAAGGTCACCATTTATCAAGCTCGACTTGTCGCAAAGAAGTTTCTGCCAAGTTCAAGGAATTGACTACGATGATACTTTCTCACCGTTAGTGATGCTAAAGTCTGTTGGAATTATGTTAGCAGTTGCTGCATTTTTCAATTATGAAATCTGGCATATGGATGTCAAAACATCATTTCCTTAACGGTTTACTTGAGGAAAGGTTGTATGTGATACAACCAAAAGGTTTTGTCAGTCCTAAGGATGCTAAATGGTGTGCAAGCTCTAGCGATCCTTCTATGGGCCGGAGCAAGCATTTCGGAGTTGGAAAAAGCTCTTTGATGAGATGATCAAAGTTTTTGGGTTTATACAAAGTTTATGAGAAACTTCTATTTACAAGAAAGTGAGTGGCAGCACTATAGGATTTGTGATAAGCATATGTGGTTGACATATAATTGATCGCAAGTGATGTAGAATTTCTGAAAAGCATAAACGATTGTTTGAAAAGAGTTTTACAAAGGAAGACCTGGATAAAGCTGCCTAATTATTGGGCATCAAGATCTATAGAGATAGATCAAGATGCTTGATGAGACTTTCAATGAGTACATACCTAGACAAGATTTTGGAAGAGTTCAAAATGGATCAGTCAAAGAAGGAGTTCATTCCTGATTCTTGAGGTGTGGAGTTGAGTGAGACTCAAAGCTCGACCATGGCAGAAGAAAGAGAAAGGATGAAGGTCGTCCCCTATGCCTTATCCATAGGCTCTGTATAGTATGCCATGCTGTGTACTGCACCTGTGTGTGCCTTGTCATGAGTCCGTCAAGGGGTACAAGAGTGATCCAGGAGTGGATCACTGGACAACAGTCAATATTATCCTTATTAACTAGAGGACTAAGGGAATATTTTACAATTATGGAGGTGATAAAGAGTTCGTCGTAAAGGGTTACATTGATGCAAGCTTTAACACCAATCTGGATGACTCTGAATAGCAATCCGGATAGGTATAGTGAAGCAACCATTTGGAATAGCTCCATGTTGAGTGTGGTAGCAGTGTCTACAGTATGACATAGAGATTTGCAAAGTACACACGGATCTGAATGTCACAGACCCGTTGACTAAAGACCACTCTCACATTCAAAGCATGAACGAACCCATAACTCATTGGGTGTTAGATTCATAACAATGTAAATCACATGGTGATGTGAACTAGATTATTGACTCTAGTGCAAGTGGGACACTGTTGGAAATATGACCTAGAGGCAATAATAAATTGGTTATTATTATATTTCCTTGTTCATGATAATCGTTTATTATCCATGCTATAATTGTATTGATTGGAAACTCAAATACATGTGTGGGTACATAGACAACACTCTATCCCTAGTATGCCTCTAGTTAACTAGTTTGTTGATCAAAGATGGTCAAGGTTTCTTGACCATAGACATGAAATGTCATTTGATAACGGGATCACATCATTAGGAGAATGATGTGATGGATAATACCCAAACTATAAACATAGCATATGATCGTGTCAGTTTATTCCTATAGTTTTCAGCATGTCAAGTATCTGTTCCTATGACCATGAGATCATGCAACTCAATGACACTTGAGGAGCGCCTTGTATGTATCAAACGTTGCAATGTAACTGGGTGACTATAAAGGTGCTCTACAGGTATCTCCGAGGGTGTCTGTTGAGTGGGTATGGATCAAGACTGGGATTTGTTACTCCGTGTGACGGAGAGGTATCTCAGGGCCCACTCGGTAATACAACATCACAACAAGCCTTGCAAGCAATGTTACTAAAGTGTTAGCCACGAGATCTTGTATTACGGAATGAGTAAAGAGACTTGCCGGTAACGGGATTGAACTAGGTATATAGATGCCGATGATCGAATCTCGGGCAAGTAACACACCGATGAACAAAGGGAACACCATACGGGATTAACTGAATCCTTGACATAGAGGTTCAACTGATAAAGATCTTCATAGAATATGTAGGAACAAATATGGGCATCCAGGTCCCGCTATTGGTTATTGACCTTGGAGGTGTCTCGGTCATGTCTACATAGTTCTCGAACCCGCAGGGTCTGCACACTTAAGGTTCGGTGACGTTTTGGTATAGTAGATTTATGTATGGTGGTGACCGAAGGTTGTTAGGAGTCCCGGATGAGGTCTTGGACGTCACGAGGATCTCCAGATTGGTCCGGAGGTAAAGATTGATATATAGAAAGTCCTTTTTTGGCCACCGGATAAGTTTTGGGTACTTCGGTAGTGTACCGAGAGTGACGGGAGGGTACCGGGGTCCATTGGGAGGGGTGTCACGCCCCGAGGGGCCTCATGGGCTGTGGGAGGCGACAAACCAGCCGCTAGTGGGCTAGACGAAGCCTCCACTAAAGCCCATGAGGTTTGATAAGGAAAAAACCCAAGGTGGAAAGAGTTCCAAGTAGGAAGGAGGAGTCCTGATCCTACTAGGATTGGAGGGGAACTCCTCCTCTCCTCCTTGCGGCCAAGGCAAAGGGGCCAGCCCTAGGGCGCCGACGTCCCTCACCTCCTCCTATATATACTGGAGGGAGAGAGGGCAAAAGGAGTCAACCCCAAAAGGCCATAGTGCAGCCCTCTACCCCGATAGACTAGTTCCTCTAGTTTTCATTAGCTCTTAGGCGAAGTCCTGCTGAAATAGTTTCACCACTATCGCCGCCACGTCGTCGCACTGCCGGAGAACTCTTCTACCTCTTCGCCCCCTCTTGCTGGATCAAGAATGTGGAGATTGTCATCGAGCTATACGTGTGCTGAACGTGGAGGTGCCGTCCGTTCGGCGCTAGATCGGAAGGACCATGACTGGATCGCGGGACAGATCATGATGGGATCGCGGGACGGCTTGCGATTTCAATCGCAAAGACTTTTGACTACATCAACCGCGTTTCTTAACACTTCCCGCTTAGTGATCTACAAGTATGTTGATCCACTCTCCCTCTCGTAGATGCTCATCACCATGGAGATATCTTGCGTGTGTGTAGGAATTTTTTTGTTTCCCATGCAACGTTCCCCACATACACATGGTCGGTTGCCATCAGGGAGTAAACATGTTGATTCTACCATCTTGACTTGGAGGAGACACCAAGGCTTCTGAGGTTACCTTCCTGAACACGAAGTCGCCTTATAGCTCGGCCTTCTGATAATAGTCACAGAGCGGCCCACCTATCCGACCCATAAGAGATAGACTGGCGGCCCGAGGACCCCTTAGTCCCGGACTACCTCGGTAGCCCTCAAACTAGCCTCGAATGTCGGGGTCCATGATCCCTAGTAGAGTCACGCGCCCAAGGTCTCCAATTGCGTGGCGAGTTCTTCTCTCCATCTATGTTCGACTGACACTAGTTCAGCCACCAACGAGTTCCTGATTGTCCAAGCATCGCGGGGCCCGCAATATTAACTTGCATGCTTAAGGTTAATGACATCCCTTGATTCCCACCCTTCGACGGGAGGTAGGCGGTCCAGTAGTCTTTTACAGAAATGCCTGTCGTGGGTTAGAGGAAAAACGCCTATTAAATAGGGTGGGCGTGCCATGAGCAACGCATCCTATTCCCCAATCATTGAGAAACCAAAAATCAGGGAGCTCAGAGACATGGCAAGCGTCCCAGGCTCCTCCTCATGCCCTCATGGCCAATCCCGAATGAAAAAGAAATTTACTTTATGTTGTGAAATAGTAAATTCCTTGGAAAGTGTTGGTATGGAAGGCAGCCATGGATTCGGTTAGCCATGGATTGTGAAAGAATGGTGGAAAAAGGAATAAATTTTATTTTCTGTTTGGGAACCGCTTATGATATATCTAGCATGGAAAGGTATTGAAAGCTCTCGGTCGTTTTCGTCAACAGGAAAGGCATTTCATCCAAATTTTTTTTCTCTCTCAATTTAAACTTTGAGCTTTGGCACCTCTACAAATCCCTACATCCCTCTACGAAGGGCCTATCTATTTACTTTATGCATTTTTTTACTTTTATTTGAGTCTCCATCTTCTCTTATAAAGCACCAACTAGGGGCACTATATTCGTACTTGAGCATTGGGTGTAGCTAATATTTGAGTGTGTTTCATGAATGGATCAATGATTGAGCATGATGGGCTAGGGATAACTTTCTTTAGTGTTGATATTTTGAAAGACATGGTTGCTTGTTGGTAGCTTGAGTATTAAAGTTCATATCAAAACTAGACTATTGCTTTGAATCATCTAAAAGTCCAAATGTCCATGCTACAAAAGAAACGAATATGTGATGAACATGTTAGGAAACATTCCACATCAAAAATTCTGTTTTTATCATTTACCTACTCGGGGACGAGTAGGAATTAAGCCGAGTGCCAGTTCATGTTTTTTTGCATGTTTTTGGCTTTTCAGCTTTACAATACCAAACGAAGTTCAATAGACCCGAATTTTTTTATGATTTTTTCTGGACCAAATAAACACATGGATGCTTCGAGAGAAGACTGGAGACCACACGAGGGGAGGAGCACACATCTAGGCATGCCTAGGGGGTGGTTGCGCCCAAATGCGTGTTGCCCTTCTTGTGGGTCCACTGACCTCGTTCTCTAGCCTATAAATTCACATATATTCTGAAAATCCTAGAGGGAATTGATACGTCTTCAACGTATCTATAATTTTTGATTGTTTCATGTTGTTATATTATCAATCTTGAATGTTTTACAATCATTTTATAGCAACTTTATATCATTTTTTGGGACTAACCTATTAACATAGTGCCAAGTGTCAGTTGCTGTTTTTGCTTGTTTTTTACTTTGCAGAATATCAGTATCAAACGAAGTCCAAACACCACGAAACTTCTGGTCCAAAAAACTTCTCCAAAAAGTTTTGTTGCATCTGGGCTTTGTTTGATACTGATATTCTGCAAAGTAAAAAACAAGCAAAAAACAACAACTGACACTAGACACTATATCAATAGGTTAGTCCTAAAAAATGATATAAAGTTGCTATAAGATAATTGTAAAACACTAAAGAGTGATAAATAACAGCATGTAACAATAAAAAATTATAGATATACTGGAGACGTATCAATACGCCTAGATGATGCAAGACTTTCTTCTCCACTTTTACCCCTTATAAACCTACCACCATATTCTATTCCACTTTTATGATATATCCACGGTTCGTGCTCATATATTGCGTGAGTAATAAAATGCCGAAGCGTATTAAAAAATATGATCCAATTGCCTGACTTAACACCATGGCGCTCGATGTTTGTATTTATGTGGTGAAGACGGAGTCATGTCATTGTAATAAGGTAAAACGAATAGGGGGTAAACATTCTTTAAGGATCGTATATTTTGAACCAGTTCTTTTGGCAGCTTAAAAAATAAGTTGCCTCTCCCCATCTCAAAAAATAAGTCACTCATAATTTTGTTTGACGTTTCTAAATTATTAATCTCATATATAATTGGTTCAGAAGCCAAATTAATGAGGGAGGTCGCTTATGGGAAAAGCTGGGGAGTAAGCGGCTTATCTTTTAAGTTGCCAATAGAACTGACCCTTTGAAACTTAATGATCATGTTACTTATGTTTATGAATATTACTATGTTATGTTTATTAATTCATCGTGTCTCAATGACCATACATGTAATAGATTACATGTTGGGTAGCATGTCACATCAAATTTTTTATTTTTATCATTTACCTACTCGAGGATGAGCAAGAATTAAGCATTAGGATGCTGATACGTCTCCAACGTATCTATAGTTTTTTATTTTCCAATTCTAGGATACTTTTTAGGCATTTATTTGCCAGTTCCGACAACATGGCGCATCCCAGAGCAATGGTCTGTAGGTGGTCGTTCACCCCAACTATAGGAGCAAAAGGCATGTTGTATCTATTGGTGTAGAATGTTGCATCAAAGAATGCACAATCTTTATAGTTTGGGTACAACTCCCTTGATCTTGCATCAACCCAGAACAACGCAATCACCGAGTTTGTCGCGGGATCTTTTTGCACCGCAAAGAAAAAATCTGGATTCTCGGCCTTCCTTCTCTCAAATTACTTGACTATCATATCCATGTCTCGGAATGTTATCCCTTGCAACTTTGCATGTTCATTCGAAACATCTCTCTTCACATACGGGAGTATCCTCGTGTCACCTCCATGGATTCTTCCAAGGACACCCATGCAATCTGAAGTTGACAACTTGACATCATGCAACGTCAACAAGAGTTGGTAATCCTCGACAGGTATTTTCCTGTGTGAGCGGTAGTACTTAACACGCTCAAGTTGCTCCATTGTCAGATATGTATGCTCCGCAACAAAGCAAGTGATGGTCCATGTCTCATTCCTAAGCCCAACAATCATATGCGCCTTACAATCATGACAGAGCATCCTATTCTTCTGACGTGTTCTTCTTACATCCATTCCGGCACTAGCCTGTCTGCTGGAGTTGCCAGTTTCTATTGCAATGCTCTCTAAGGTGCTACTTGTTTCCTCTTTATCGGGCTTTCTAGCATGCACACACCCAAAGACCATCTTGATTAGTATTGCATCCTCTTTCTTCTGCCCTCTCTTCTAGTTGAGCTTTGTGGAAGATATATGTATCCCAAACCCAAACTTGAAGGCATAGTCATTGTAGATTTTTGGGCATCGTCAAGTGTGTCAAACACCATGCCAACATAGGATGGCAGTGGTTGCGATGAGACCACTCCATCATCTGAATCACATTGCACTGCATCATCAGCATTCAACGAACCTTCTAAATCTTCACCACCACCACCAACTTCAGCGCCAGCTTCCTGCAAACAATCCACATTTTGTAGAGAGAGAAACAGAGAGGTGTTGTGCAACATTCATTTTTTCATCTCCAGTGAATCAACAGTTCTTGTCCTATTTCAGAAATAAAGTTTTCAGTTCAATCAACAATTTCTATCATGTTCCAGTTACACAAATAGTGATCAACAAGAAATAAAGTTATCAGTTCAGTCAACAGTTTATGTCATGTTTGAGTTACACAAGTAGTTATCAACAAAAAATTAAGTTACCAGTTTACTCAACAGTTTTTGTCATGTTTCGGTTACACAAATAGTGATCAACAAGAGGTTGTCATGTTTCAGTTTTAGTTTCATGGTGATCAACAAGTAACAAATATGACACAAATGCAACTAAAAATAGAGACCATGTTTCAGTTACACAAATAGTAGGCTGGAAGAGATTATTTGTACCATAAACAGGAAAACAATAGTGTTTCAGGATTACACAAGGAGCTATGTTTCTGTACATAGTGTTTCAGGTTCACAGACACATGTGTTTCAAAGACGGGTACTTACCCAACTCCCTTGATGTGATCTGGTCGTAGAAGCTTCTGGAAACATAATGGGAGGGTTTGTGAACCAGGCCGAAACTCCAGCTCGTGGCGGAAGTCCCCCGCCGGCAGTTGAAGCTAAGAACGATTGTCGTGGTTGTTCTCGAAGCATGGCACCTTGGTGAGGTTGATTCGCGTCGGATCCAACAATGTGACGAGCGATATGGTGCGTCATGATGTTGTAGGAGGAGGGATGTGTGCTGGTGGCAGCTAATTTTTGCGGTGGCTAGGGGCGGCATCGCGCTGGCCACACATGGGCGGCTAGGGGTGGTGTTTCCGAAACTGAGTCGTTGCTATAGGAAGCTACTAGTGGTAAGTTGTTAGATCCAACGGCTTAGAGATTAAATATCTCATGACCCTCCATGTGACGGATGTTTCTTATACATCCGCGGGCCGATGCGTAGCGCGGCTCAACATATAAGGAAGCTTATTTTCATATGAAGGCCTATATTTTGAAAAATTTGAAATTCAAACTTTTCAGTTTCAATTTTTTTTGAAAAAAATTATACAAATAAATAAGGATGTTATGCGTATATGTGTAAAATTTCAGGATGAAATACCTTGAAAAACTATTTGTATAAAAAAACAAATTCATAGTTTGGGAAGACGAATACTATCATGTTTTAAAAAGTCACACATTTGTCTTTTTTACACAACCCTCGTTTCAACATATTTCATCATGAAAATTTACACACTTGTGCATTATACCTCCACATATATCTATATAATTTTCAGAATTTTTTAAAATATGAAAAATATGGATTTTGATGAATTTTGTTTTTTTCAAAACCAGCCTCATCGGAGCTCGGCCAAAAGGGTTTTCGAAAAGAACTGGCCTAATCACTCGGTGCTAATCACCGAGTGAGGGACCCACCGGTCAGCTTTCCCATCTAGCTTCCGTCGTCAGTCCACGCGCTCCTCGCGCCGCAAGTTCGCTCACAATTCCGGCGCCCGCGAGACGCCGCCGCAGTCTTCGGCTGCTGGCGCCCCCAAGGTGCACGCGGATCGGTTCTCCAGCTGCTGTGATGGTGGCGAGGCACGGGCGAGATCTGCACGGGCGACGCTGGACCGGTGGATGCGCGAGCGCCTCGCCCGTACAGCAGGGGTGACTCTGGGCCGACGAACTTGGCGGCCTCTCCAGGCCGCGGGCCAGCTGCACCGCCGCACCATCCGGAGAGAGCGGAAGACCGAGGATGCCGCCGGCAGCGCGCAGGCAAGTAATCTGTTAATAAACTGTTCGATCCATTTTTGTTTTTGATTCGGCATTCATCAGTCGAGCTCAAATGCTAGCAATGTACGGAGGAGTCGCCGGCGACGGTGACGATGTTGGATCTCGCCGGAACGGACGGGGTGGAGGTATGTGCCGGAGCTACCTTTCTCTTCCCCCGTTACGCGACGGCAGGTCGTCACACGCCATGGCTCGTATGTTTGACTGACATCTGAAGAAGAGAAGAGGAGAAAACAAATGTCGCCATCAGTTGATCAGAATGTTGCTGCCGATTAAGTGGACACAAGAAAGGATGGGAGGAGAGGACCCAACAGAGGATAGATAGGGGTGGCTCCCCCTCCACACAAGCCAAAACGATCCCTGGCGCCTCATTTTTCATACCTACTAGCACGCACTGCACCACAAGTTTCAGACAAGAGATATACTGCCGCCAGCCACCTCTCCTCTTGTGTGCACATCGTATTTTCAGCAGCACGAGCTCAGGGAGAGGGGAGAGAGATGGCGGCGGCAAGCGTCTCCCTGAAGAGCAGCCTCTTCCTGTCTTCCCCTCTTTCCGACTTCGGCGGCGCGGCCATCTCCATCTCAGCCCAGGTGATCAAAGCAACACACGAGCTTTCTTTGATTCGAGGATAGGATGATCAAACTGAAAATGGTTGTGGGTTTTCTGTTTGGCAGAATAGGAGAAGGTCATGGCAGCCGAGGGGGGCGAGAATGCAGGTGGCAGCAGCTGCAGACTCCAAGAACATTCTCATCATGGGGGGCACCAGGTTCATCGGTCTCTTCCTGTCCAGGAAACTTGTCCAGGAGGGACACCAGGTCAGTCTGCACATGCATTTCTGATCCAAATAATGGCTCCTTAGGCTAATTATTTTATTATGACATGTAATGTTTTGAGGGTACCAGCACATCAATTTTAAGAGTCTACATGCATGAAGTAAAAAATATGAATTTTGTCAGGTCACATTGTTCACCAGAGGAAAGGCACCCATAACCCAGCAGTTGCCAGGTGAATCAGATGCAGAGTATGCAGAGTTCTCTTCCAAGGCATGCCGCTTCCTCCTGTCCTGTCCTTGCCTCACTTGTTCAGCGTTATTTGCATGTCACTCATGATATTTAGGATGGTTTTTGCGTTTAGGTGCTGCATTTGAAAGGTGATAGGAAAGACTTTGATTTCGTCAAGACCAGCCTTTCTGCTAAGGGCTTTAATGTCGTCTATGATATTAATGGTAAGCCAGACAGCTATAATATTCTTTTTTTATGAATACAGCAGCTAATCAGCAAAATGCTGCTCTTCCAGTGTCAATCTACCAGGTGCCAATAAGCCTGTCAATTAGTACTATGACACTAGAAGATTGCTTCTGAAATGCAAATTGGCACTTCCCCAACTGAAACTATCATCTGATATCTCCCAAATGTTGCAACTCTTTTGTGTCATTCAGGGCGCGAGGCCACTGAAGTATCCCCCATACTAGAAGCGTTGCCGAACCTGGAACAGTAAGCTGGTTACTTGATCGGATGCAAAACAGGACGTTTGCAAATTTCAGTTTCCTGAACTATCTAGCATTCTGGTACTATTTTCAGGTTTATCTATTGCTCATCGGCAGGAGTATACCTTAAATCAGACCTGCTCCCACACTTTGAGGTAATTCCATACCACTCACATGAATGTCAACATGAAGTCGTCACCATTACTGACTCACGGCAAGCGTATGCCCATCCATCCGGTAGACTGACGCCGTGGACCCGAAAAGCCGGCATAAGGGAAAGCTGGAGACGGAGAGCCTGCTGGAGACGAGCGGCGTGAACTGGACGTCCATCAGGCCGGTCTACATCTACGGCCCTCTCAACTACAACCCCGTGGAGGAGTGGTTCTTCCACCGGCTCAAGGCTGGTCGCCCGATCCCCATCCCTAATGCTGGGAACCAGATCACCCAGCTCGGCCACGTCAAGGTCGGTGAATTGATATGCGGTGGATTGCTGCTATCCGGTTTGATGTCTTAGAAGCCACCTTCTTTACTATCTTGTGCTTGGTTCTGCAACAGGATTTGGCGACGGCCTTCATCAAGGTCCTGGGCAACCCCAAGGCGAGCAAGCAGGTGTACAACATCTCCGGCAGCAAGTACGTCACCTTCGATGGGCTAGCACGGGCATGCGCAAAGGTCATATTAACAAGCTGTTCCTCGTGTGCAAACCATTCTATGTCCGTGGGGTAATTCACCTGGTTTCTAATTATACATAAATTTTTTCGCTTGGTGTTTGATATGCAATGCAGGCTGGAGGGTTCCCTGAGCCGGAGATCATCCACTACAACCCCAAGGACTTCGATTTTGGCAAGAAGAAGGCCTTCCCCTTCAGAGACCAGGTAAGCAATTTCTTCTACATCCTGCTCTGAAAAGAGTACAACTATTACAGTGCTGCTGACTGACACTGCACGATGCAACGATGGCAGCATTTCTTCGCGTCGGTGGAGAAGGCCAGCAAGGACCTAGGGGTTGCGCCCGAGTACGACCTCCTCGACGGCTTGACGGACTCGTACAACCTCGACTTCGGCCGCGGGACCTTCAGGAAGGAGGCCGACTTCACCACGGACGACATGATCCTCGGCAAGAAGCTCGTGAGCGTCTGAGTCAATCGTCTGAGGCTCGTGGCAATGCAAAAAGCGTGTGCAGCGTGCATATGTAGCACAAGATCTCAGTTTTGGGATATATATATAGGTTGAGGGTCACTCATCCGATGAAATGTACAGCTAACGCTCTCTCCTCGTGCCATTCGATTTATTTCCCGCCAGTTATAATGTTTACAGTAATCAGACATGGAGTTTCTGCTTGCGAGCTCAAATGCTCAATCATGAGCTTCGATCATCCGATGAAATGTAGTGCTGACGCCTAATTCTCTCTTTGTGTCATTTGGCTTACTTCAGTTCCGTTTATACGAATGATATATCTGTTTTCTAAGAACGGAACCCGAATTTGACCACTAAAGATTTGAACACCGAACCTCATAACATCGTTTTTCTAAGAACAGAACCCGAATTTGATCACTAAAGATTTGAAAACCAAACCTAATAATATTGGTTTTCTAAGGACGGAAACAGAATTTGATCACAAAAGATTTGAAAGCCGAACCTAATAATATCGGTTTTCTAAGAGCGGAATCTGAATTTGATCACTAAAGATTTGAAAACCGAACCTAATAGATTGAAATATATTCCGCTTAACCGGATTACCCACAGATTCACATTTTGAGTTCTTAACATGCTGAAATATTCTGTTTAACCGGATTACCACTGTTTCACATTTTGAGTTCTTATAACATGCCAATAGAAATAGGAATTCCCCGGCCCGTGCAATGAAAAACGAGGCAAAGCACCCCCCCTTGACCTCCCAATGCGCGAACTTGGGCCCGCCCAGGTGCGGGGTGGGGCTCCCTTGTTTTTTTTTCGTTTCTATTTTTATTCTTTTGTTTCTTTAAAAACAGTTCAGGATTTCAAAAAGTTCTAGATTTAAAAAAATATTTAAGAATTGAAAAAACACTCGAATTAAAAATGTTCACGATTTCCAACAATGCACAATTTTTTATTTTGATGAACAGTTTTTGTATTTTTATGAAAAACATCAGTATGAATATTTTTTTATTTTTTTATGAATATTATTTTAAGTTTAACAATAAATTTAGAATTCAAGAATATTTTCTTCACTGTATGAGCATTTTTTAAATGCATGAACGTATTCTGAAATGGATGATTGTTTTGAATATGATGAACAAATTTCGAATTCAACGACCAAATTCTAAATTTGATGAACATTTGTTATAATTTATGAACATTATTGTCAATTTTTAAAAAGGTTTACATAAACGAAAAAAGAAAGGAAAATCTCAAAATGAAAAAGAAAAGAAATTTGAAGATAAAACAAAAAAGAGAAATGAAAGAAAAACAAAAAAAAGCCAGCATGGGAATGTTCAAAAAAACGGAAGAGGGAGCATGCGCTTCTTGGTCCAGCCCAAATTCAAATAGCGATCATCTAGGGATGCGCATTTGATCGACAAATATTGACCTACACGAAGAATAGGAATCTCAAATAGAATATGTTGAGATATTGAGAAAGAGGTGATGTTGACTGTGGGCCTCACTTGCTTCTTGCATGGGAGCAGACGAGCCTTAAAAGGCAGTCAGGAATGAGAAGTCAATAGACATGTATTCAAAACTCAAATGGGCAGTACTAGGCGCCCGATCGAAAGGCTCCAGCCTTGACCAGGGCGATTCCTATTCTCCATGCGGGTCGAGGGATAGCGAGCAAACATGCACCCTGACCCGCACGAATGGGCCGGACTGTTAGTCCATTCTTTATTTTCCTGGCTATTTTCTTTCATTTCCTTTTATTTTTTTCCATTTTCCATGTTTCTTTTCAATTTATTATTTATTATTTTATTTTTCTAAATACCATTTTTCGAAAAATCGTAAACTCCTTTTCAAATAATGTAAATATTTTTAATTCATGAATGCTTTTGAAAATAACACTCCATCCGTTTTACAATAAGTGTCAAGTTTAATACAAAGTTCTATGAAAGTTAGTACAAAATTAAAACTTATTTTGAGATGGACGGAGTATATATTTTTTAAATAATTGAACATATTTTGAAATTCTTTAACATTATTTTCAATCTTCTGTTCATCTTATTTAAAGTAGTGAATATGTTTCAAACTCACAAACATATTTTAAAATTCATGAACATTTTTTGAATTCACGATTCTTGTATTTATGAACATTTATTTTGGTCACTAATTTTGTTGCTGGTTTGCCAGTGTTTCAAAGCACACCAAACATATTAAAATATTCTCGTAGAGAGGTGTGAAACATCACTTATTCTTTCCACAATACTAATATATGACATATATTTTTCACCAAAAAATATATGCACTATATTTGATCGTATATTAAATTATTAATGTGTAAAATACTAGTCAATTCATTAATGTTGGTAAAATTAACAATATTTATTTTGTTCTTATGATAATCATATATCACTGATGATTTCATGCAGAATTTTATTGATGGTTATTTGTGTAGATTGATAGTATGCCATATCTTGACATCGTATTTATTATTTTTCATATTTGGAGCGGAAGCCCATTCGACGTGGGCGGTCCATGGGCGACCCCTTTTTTGTGTTGACCATTTGCAGGTCTTACATGCATTGTGTCGCTATGTTCGGCCAGGTTCAGTGTTGTGTTGAGCATTTGTTGTTTATTTTCTTGTTTCTATCAGAAGTTCTAGTTTAGAACTATTTTTTAGCAAAAGGTCTGAACTGTTAAGGGTTTTAGAGCATGTACAATAATTGA